>JAZHYW010018501.1:0-31615 GCA_037355805.1 Ixodes ricinus
GAACATCGCATTACAGCGTCAACAAAAATGTGTAGGCGCGGCCAGAATCGAGCTCTGGCCTTCTCCGTGGAAGATAAGTGCGATAAACGCCGTGCCACGGCGCGCTGCCTATTTGGTTAGCTGCGCCCGCGGCGTTATATGAGGAAAGAAAACACAGGTTTGCTGCAAAGTTAGGTGGGCACCAGGTACCTCAAGCTTATACGAACTGGTGCCAAAGCGCAATTGTAGCGTAAAACTTCTTTAAAGCGGTGATTCGAGAGCATGAACAGGGAAGCACGGTTTACTACAACCGGAACATCGATCGGACGCTCGCAGAAAGCCAGTGCCGATAGGTAAAAAAGCTCCCCACAAAAGTGAGTCACAAGGTAAATAGTGAATTGGCAGAAAAATCTATGAGCAGCACATACACGCTAAATACGGGTGTGTGACCGATTCATTCGATTGTTCACACGGCGAGCCTGCTCACTCCGCGTGTTCCTATGGGAGCGCGCGGGCCAAGAAATATCACGTGAACGGCCTGGAGGGACCGAGTGTTCTGCTAGGCGCCGCCCTAGCTCAACACCAAGCGCGCGGCGGCCGCTATGGAAGACAATGGAAACGTGTGGAAATAACGTTGGTTTTAGATTATTTCTGTGGCATTTAATAGGAAGACGCTAATGCTAGCACATAGTGTGAATAAAATAAGTTAAAAAGAGTCACTATAATATAGTTTTTCGAGCAGATTAGTTAGTATTGTGACCTAAGCATCAGTATGGTGTACGAGGACGGTGCATCCAGTCCGCCTGCTGGAGCCTACTCCGTGATCGGAATAAAAACTCGAGTTAAAATGCTCCGCAGGTGGGCCGTGACGCTCTTGGTGAATGTTTGAAGTGAGACACTGTTGATTGGTAGTGAACTGGTGACTGGCGGGAGGGAGGGGGGAGGGGGGATTTTAAAGTTGCACTCCACGGGGTGCGAAGGAGTTCTAGTGACGAAGCGTACGGGTTAAAAGGGGCTGCAGTCCACTAGTGCGAGTACAACACAGGGAGGAGGCAAAGGGAAGCGTGGAGTCCGGTAGCAGAAAAGTGGCTAGGAGCCGCGCGGTCGCTACCTGACGTCGATGTTGAAGCGGGTCCCTGCCGAGTGAACGGAGGAGGTGCAGTGCTAGATAGGATGGTGTTCGGAGACCAAGTTGACGCCTCATAATAAGGTAGGAAGCGCAACGTTGCACCGACTCGAGGGAGGCAACAAGTTGCCTGGTTGCCGAATCCCACACCGAGCAGCAAAACTCCAGGATGGCTAACGCCAGTGCTGTGAACAGCAATCTGGGCACATCGGGACTGTCTCTTCTTGTGGACCGAATGACGAGCCAAGGAGTCAACTTTCCCCGGACACGACGTTTTGGACATAGCGATGGAAATCGAAATGCTGGTCGATGATGACATCTAGGAGGTGGATATGCGTTGTTCTTGGAATCTCCACTCGGTTCAGGAAAAGTGTTGAGGGGTCGAAGGTTGACGCGAGGCAGTGATGTGCATAGTAGCGCATTTGGTCTAGCTTAGGGAAGTTTGTTATAGTTTGTTTAAAGAAGAATGCGATCTAGATCAGCTTCTAGCTCTTTACCGAACGTACAATCGCAATAACGATGAGAAAAGTCCTTAAAATACAGCCGATTATCCTCAAAACGTCGCCGGTCGTGGAGCGGACACGCACAGATACACACGCGAAAGCGTCTGCTAGTGTGTTAAGCTACAGCGCCAGAAAACGCGGTGGCGGTTCAGCGAACTAGAGAAAGTACTAAACAAGCAAAAACAAATGCGGCGCGCCTCGCGCTGCCTCGGGTGACCTGGTCGCCCCTAATAAAGCCGGTCGTGGTTCACACACTGGAAGCACGTGAGGGATAACCGAGGGTACTCACGGCAACGGCGCTGTCCATATTGACGAGATTGCGGACACGAATGAACAATTGCACTATGGAGGCGCTAAATAGCACTTTTAAGAAAAGGTTCACTCTCAAAACAAAAGAAATACTTGCTCATCTTGATAGCCTGTGCGTCGTACCTCCCGCGGCCAGAGAGCGAGACCGTGTGACAGCGCACCGGTAGCATGCAGTCAGAAATGACAGTGGAAAGCAGTACAAAAATCGGAAAAAGACCACGTATCATAGGTACAGAGAGGTACCACAGCCGAAATCTTCGAATACGGCGGTTGCTCGCGCCACCCTGTTCTCGTGCCGTGCACTTTACTCCCACGAGATTGAATGTTGCCAACCAAGCTCTCGTTTCCCGCCTCATTCCCACCGTCGCCGCAAACTTTTTTTTTTTAGTTACTGGCGCAATGTGGCTGCAATTTCGACCGATTTCGCGTTTTCTCGGCGCAACTAGAGCGCAGAAAATTGGGTTTTGTATCAAAATGGCGCCAATTGGCGCAGATGTCGCACCCCTGCCAGCCCGTGGGGCTGTTTCAGCCGTCAAAACGCATGATGACGAGGGGGGTGCTCACTTTTCTCTATATGGCGAATTCGTGTGGTCAATCGCCGGCGAAACCAGCCGACCGAGCCGGCGGAACCTGCAACCAGAAACGCGCCGGCGGCACACCACGTGACCCTCGCCACCCGAACACGAAACGCCAGGCGGTGGCAGTTTACTTCGCCTCTTGCCCGCTTGACGGCGAGTCAACCCCTTGGATTGACTCGAGTAGTGGCTGCTGAAGTGACTTCAGATCAGTTTCGCTCTTGCGTTCATTTTTTCTCACTGACCTTCTCTCCCATTTCGGAAGTGACGACACCGGATACAGTCTGGCGCCCACTCGCCCGGCCGTTTGGAGCTCAGGCGGAAAAAGCGCCGGAAAGTTGACGGTGCTTGCCGAAGAACCACCACCCGAACGGTGCGCGCCGGCCGGAAACTGACCACGCGAACACCTTTGCCGGCTTTCCGGCAAAATAAGTTGCCGACGACTGACCACCCGAATTCGCCATTAGAGTGTAGGGTTTGTATCCCTGTTTTTTCCCCCGCATTTATCGAGTTTCCGGTACAAAAAAATACGGCATGTAAATCTTGACACTTCATAGCTCGATATACTCTGACCGGTGGTTGGGGCAGCGAAGAGCAGATATAATTCATGAATGCTCATTTCAACTGTAAATAAAATTTCTTTCTCTCCCTCAAACATTATCAAACTCCACAGCCTTTTCTTTTCTCATTCCGATGGAAGCAAGCTTCAAGAACTCGCGCGTTCTAGAAACTGTTATGAAATGAGCCCACAGCAACATTTATGATTTACGAGATTGTAAAACAATAAAATCCCGTGACGCGATTTTTTTTTTGCACAGCCTTTTAATTCTTTTTCTTCTGTGCAAGCCGCGACCAGCGCAATACTGGTTCCCATATCCAGATTCATGGATGCAGCGTTTGTCAAGATTCATGGATGCGGCGTTTATATTCCTAAGACTGAGTGGAGAAGAAAAATATGTAAGCGAGGTGTGTGTCAGTTGACGGCACTTAAAAAACAAATGGCATTGATAGCACATTCATTGTCAACAGCGCGTGGCCGAACCGTTTTGACATGAGCCGGTAACCGTATATTTTTTTTCCGGTTCAGTTCCGGTTCGGGTTCATCGCGATAACAATATAACGGTTCGGGTTCGGGTTCAGGTCCAGAAAAATACCGGTTCGGTTCCGGTTTTCGGTTCGGTTCGGTTCCGGTTCGACACCCTGGAATATATAAACAAATAAAACCTTGCTTCCGCTTGTTTTCTTCTCCAGGTGTCCTTCCATCGCGGCATTCAAATTCGTATATTGTCATTAGATGAATAGATAAAAAACAACAAAATAACTTTGTTTGATCTAATCGAATATGGTAATCATCAAAATACAAATGTAACGTATATGTAACGATACGTTTCATTTTTTAAACTGCAACGGGAACGAGTTTCTTTTCACAAATGGAACTTGTAACGGGAACGCGTTCCAAAAACAAAAGGAACGAGGCACGAGCTTTCGTTCTTTTTTGAGGAACTTGTACAAGACTGGTAGCGGGTTTCGCCTCTGTGCAGGTACCACCGACCGTTCACTACGGCAACGCGGCCGCATAGGAGGGGCACAGGAGCAGGGAGGGCGTGGTTGCTGGACGCTTTTAAGCTCCGCTTGGCGCAGATAGCGCCTCAAGCAAGAGCGATTAACCGATTCACTGCGGCGTTCGCCGATTTTAATGCTTAGCGGCTATTTTAAAACTTGGCTTCTGGTTTCCATGGTATCCCGTGGCCTGCTCGATTTCGACTGTTCACAATCCAAGCAGTAAAAATCGGGGAAACAAAAACCGGAACGTCTTGCACGTTCCGTGTATATACGCAGGACACTGGACCTGAGCGTGATGACCGACAGCAGAAAAAATGATTTGTTGTTTTACAAGTTTGAGAAGGTTTATTTATTCATGTTCTCAACAAAAAAAAAGCAAAACTAGCGATAACTATATTAAACATATATCATCTGTCCTGTGGCAGGCAGTACGTCGGGCAGACGGGGCAGTGCTTCAATGATCGACTTCGCGAACACTGTAAGAATGCGTAAAATCACACCGATGACTTCTTTGACATACACTGCAGGGCACGCGGTTGTGCCCCACTGTATGATAGGTGCGTTAGAATTGTAGAAAGCAAGATTACGATAACACGTGAAATTGTAGAAGCTAAACGCATTGATTACTTGTGCGATACGATACGTGTGACGCTGTGCCTTCGATAGCGCTATCTGAAAATGAAGTTCCTTTCATGATAGCGAGATAATGCTGTACTCTGCGCATCATCTGTGATGGTTGTTTTGTTTTCTGACGAGGGTTGAATACAAATACTGGAACACGTTTTAATAAAAATCAGTTGGAAGTTGCGCCTTCTTTGTGTCCTGTTCTCCCTTCGTCCTCGTCTTTGCTGCGCACGCACAAGTTTTATGAAATCAAGTTACTCGGCGGCTTCACTTTTCTGCTTCATAAATTTGTTGACCTGCCTGACCTGACTCGGCCTAGAAGCAAATCATTGTGCCCTCTTAACTCCCGCTTGTGGCAGAAAGTTTAAACCATAGCTATGAAAATTATGTTCCTTATATTGTATCCATCGAAATTTGGCCACAACTGTTCGGCTGCGTGATGTAAGGTACGAACGCGCACTTTCAGAAACTGCAACGATTTCACTTTTGAAAGTTTCATGCCAATCGCCGACGGAATGTGTCCCACACAAAAACGTTCGTTGATGCACTTCTTAGTTACAGCTAGCAGTATGAGCGGCGGCTACAAAGTTTTTCGGCATCGCTGCGACGCCGGCAATCACGAAACGCCATTCTAGACAGCCGTGCTCGATGGAGTCATTTCTCGTATTATACGAATCCCCACCCGAATCTTCTTTCTGAAAGAACACTGTTTTGGAAGCCGTCTTTCTTTTTTCTTTTTTTTATTCCAACAGCCTTGGTAGTTGAAGCCACTCGCAACATAGAAACGTCAACTGCAGCGAGAAAATAGAACAGATAAAACGGTATTTGGGAATCCAGCGGAGGCAAGACCGGCGGCGGTGATGGCACCCTCAGTCGGGACGATATCGCGTATCAGATACATGCGAGGCTCGAAAATGCGCGCTTCCCCAATTCCCCCGACGGGTTGGAGCGGGATGAAAGCGAGGCTGTATTCGCCCGCCGCGTCCCTTTAGTCCCGAGTCACGTGAGCGATTTCCTTCTTGTGGGGGGTGGGCCTCGTCGGACGTGGGGACATTACGGCTCCACGTTCTTCCTTGTAATGGCTCGAAAAAAAAATAAACAAGAGGAACAAACACTCAACATAAAGAATAGGGAAGTGTTGGAAAGAAAGAAGAAAAAGACCTGAATGCCTCGGATCGTTATCGAATCCATTTCGATTTCACGCGCGATTTGAGAAGCGCGCGTATCCCCGACTATGCATGTGCTTTGTGCGCGGGGCGTTTTCGCGCGTGCGTTAGTGTTGCAGCGAATGACTCGCAAACACGCGGCAGTCGCGTGAGAAAGCTGGGGAATTATGAGAGTCACGCTAAGGCGTATCGTTTGACGCATGCTCGGAGTAGACGGGAGCATACTGCGCCGGATATGCTTTCCTTTTGTGATGTCTAGTATTGGGTTGCTTATTGTGACTTTTCTTTTTACGAGCAATATCATATTGCTGCGTACAATACGGTTATTGTCACGCTGACGGCAGTACGCGTCTTTTGAGATACGCGTAATGCACTCTTAGCGTGCGCACGTTGAGATTCAAAACCACACGCTTTTTCTAAGCTTCTGATGAAATTCTAAAAGCAAATACTGCCGCTGACCTAACTAACTTCGAAAAATATAATTTTTGCTAAATTCGAAGAATAAGATATTTTTACATAACGAATTGCAGTACATGTGAACGAATAGTATGCTGCTCGCATAGAATGTAAATTAAAATTCCGAGGACACCTAAGCACTTCTTATGAGTTGTGAATCCTTAAAGCATGAATGTCGTTCTTCCCCTCCCTAAGTTCGTCTGCGGTGTACTGGCGTGGACGGCCACATTTTGCTGCTGCCGAGGTTGCGGTCACCGACGATATACAGGGTGAAACAAGGAGCGGCAGGCTCTTTAAATCGACCGGAAAATTCGGTTTGTTAACCTATCGCGCTACGATTTTGTGCAGCGTTGCCCACAGATGGTGCATTTTTTTTTGTAAAATTTGCAAAGAACGAACTTACCTGAGGAAAAAGTAAAAGAAATAAAAGAAGCTAGCTCCTATGGAAACTCAGCGACGCCACCGGTCTGCAAACAACACGGCGCCGTTTTGCACGGGAGACAAGAGATGGCGCAACGAACGCCGCCAACGAACGAGCATACGGCGCCGAGAGCCGGCACTTTAGCAGACGATCCTTTCGACTCAAAAGCGGCTCGCGTTCCGCAGGCGGCGACAGTCGCAGAAACAAAAACAGGCGCGGTAACAAGAAGGAACTGCGGTTCCTTGTCTGCTAAACACGATGGCTCTCGGCGTCGTCTGCTCGTTCGTTGGCGGCAGTTGGCGTCGCGACCGCTTGCGCCATCTCTTGTCTCCCGTGCGAAACGGCGCCGTGTTGTTTGCAGACCGGTGGCGTCGCTGCGTTTCCATAGGAGCTAAGCCTTTTTCTTTCTTTACTTTTTTCTCTGGTAAGTTCGTTCTTTGCAAATTTTACGAAAAAAATGCACCATGTGTGGGCAACGCTGCACAAAGTCGTAGCGCGATAGGTTAAGAAACCGAATTTTCCGGTCGATTTAAAGAGCCTGCCGTCTCCTTGTTTCACCCTGTAGATGCCTCAGGCGCCGCCGGCTGAGTGCGCGCTCTCGTGAAGCTGCCACCAATGACTATCTATGAGCCGTTTTGCTCAACCAATGGGAAAATGGGCATTTCTTTCGGGTTTTCTTCGCGGTTCCAGGCGCCGCCGGCTCCGCTTCATGAGATAACTAATGCTTTCGCATAAAGAAAACAACTTCCGGGTCTACGTAACCTTTGAGATGTTCATGTTTTTACTTGCACACATGTTACCTGAAGATCGCGTCTTGTAACTGCATTCCCAAGAATTAAAAAAAAATTACGACTATGGTTCGCATTTACATGTTCACCGTGCAATGAGGCAGCGACTGCTTAATGTCGCTAATTTGTCATATCTAACGTGACGCGGTGCCGATCTACGAGAGAATAACGAATCGTAATATGCGCCTGTATAAATCGAAACCGGCACGATCGCTCGACTGACCGGTGTGGGCGAATGCCGATTCCCTTACAGCTATTTCTAAAGCTTGACCGTTTTAATACGTGCAGCCAGAAAGATGACAGCGAGCGAAGGAAAACAGAGCGAGCTTCTAAAGTTCAACGAGGCAGCGTCTAAACTCGCGTGAAAGCCCGGCCAATTAAGCGTTTCCGACGCCTTAGGAACACTACTTTCCAGCGACACCGTGCAGCCAAGGATTGTCAAATCTCACGGGATCGCCGTCGCGCAAAGCCGCTCATTAAGATTAAGCGTGAGGAACCCTCGAGATCCCTTCAGTATTAATCCCATATCTTTTATTTCTGCTTTTGCGGCCGCAAAGAATTCGGCTTTTCTCGATTCATGAGAATGGTACGGTACTCTGTTCGTTATCTAATGAAGAGGCACAAATTTTTCAACGCACAAAAAGAAAAGTAATAGTAAAATTATTATTTTTTTTTGCGTGTGTAGCTTATTTAAAGAGAAGCTGAAACACTTCTTGAAAAAAATAAGCTAGAGGTGAATTGACTTATTTTTATCCCGTGATTTTGAATATCACTTTCCTTTCGTCCGAAGATGTAACTAGACACGAGAAAACACGAAAAACCTCCGACCAGTCGTGACGTCATACTATACTTCGTTTCAGCTTGGGTCCAGACGCAGCCGATGCTACGAGCGCGAGCGTGTGGCCCTGAACAGTGCTTGCATTGCATGAGCGCGCGTGCTTGGCAGGGACGCTGAAAGCCCGGAGCTCGCGCTTGTAGCATCGCCTGCGTCTGGACCCAAGCTGAAACGAAGCATAGGATATTTGGGCCGCCAAGCGCGTGTCGCTCGTGTGGGCAGCGCGTGCACTTGTAAGCTTGCCAGGTATATTCCCCCGCACTGACGCCAGTCGTGGAACCTCTTTCTGACCTTTTTTGAAGATAGCAAGAGTGCGCGTGCATAGCTTTGACAGGCGCCGAATATGCGCGAGAGTGGAGAGTTCCAAAAACTCCTAGTGTGACGTCACGTCCCGGGAAGGAGAGGCTTCAGCGGTACTTTGAAAATTAATTTCTGCAGCCTTTGTGCGCCAAATTGAAAACCAATCTCGATATTCGTGATCTCGGAGGCCAAATGAAGACGATTTAGGTGTTTTTCAACAAATACAAAACCGCTTCAATTTAATTTTAACAAAAAAAGAATGATGGTTGTTAACACACGCATTGTAAACAGCTTTTTTTTTCCACGTTCCGGCGTGCTTTACATTTGCCTCGCGGATCGACGGCTTAGTTTAAAAAATTCCGTTATTTCTAGTTTATTATATGTTGACCTCAAAGTGACGTGCAGGGATGCGCTATAACTTGTATTTGTATTTGTGTGTAGCATCGAATATTTTAGTTATTCAACTGTTCCAACGCCACTACGGCTAAGAAGGACGTTTGGCGAAAAAAGAAATGCAGTCATTCGGGCACGGCGTTCCATTATGAGACTTCCGAATCTTCAGGATTCACGAAATATATAGTAGCGCACAAAAATGCATGAAGTATGTCGTTCAAAAAACAACGAATGGCCGACAAAATTAAGGCCGGATAAAAATCTAACACCTTCTACGAGACAAACAGTGCTGGAAGGCTAGGTTCGACATTGTACATGTTCCTTTTAAAAGTACACGGAAGTGACGTCTTCACGTCTGATTGGTTGGAAGCAAAACTGACGTAATTTCCCTAGAAAAATGTGGGCGGAGTCGGCAAAACTGGTCGGAGTCGGCTACCGGACGTGACAACAAAGTGACGTTTCGTTTTGTACTGAGTACGTTTCAAAAGGTACTAGCTCCTGAGAAGGTGTCTTTCGTTGGTCATATTTTCCAAACCGCATCGTCGTCGGGCTATTGTGCCACTTTTCAACTAATTTAGTTATTGTTTTCGCCGGGAAGACTCACCGGCAGCACCGCGCAGCATTCGAGCTCCCGGAGGATTGCAAGCGTGCGACGCAGCGCCGGCAGCGCGAGACAACGTTGGCGCGAGGAGCCGGAGGTGGAGAGACTGCAAAACGAAGCTCGTGGACGTTCCCGACTGTGGAGCTTCAAGTGTTGTACACTTCGTTTCTACGACACGGAGTGCTTCCAAAGTTCGGTGGCGAGCGACGAGCACGTAGCGCGGGACTGAAGACAGTCGGCGTCTCTGTCCGCGTCGCGTCCGTCGCTATCGTGCGTCGTGTCGGGGTCCGGCGCTGCTGGCTCCGCTTCCCCGAGACGCCGAGCGAGAGGTACGACGTGGAGACGGGCCTCGGGCCGCTCGGTAGGATATTCGGCGTCATCGGTTGCGTGAACGAAACGATGATCGCCATCGTCGGTCCGTCCAAGAACGATCCCACCGCCACGAAGGCGGTGTACTGTGCCGCAAGCATTTCTACGCCCTCAACGTGATGGTGGTAAGTACGCTCGAATTACGTACTCAAAATCAGTTCCATGTGTGTCAAAAAGAATACAGCGTAACGCCGGTACGGTGTGGATATGCCATTTTATAAATGAGAGGTGCGGGCTTGTGTGCTCCGCCAGGGGCGGACGCAGGTATTTCTAGAAGGGAGGGGGGTCAGGTTTTTGGTCAGCGTATCGTTTAAATACCCCCCCCCCCCCCCGTTTCCACGCCCTAAATTTTTACACATGTAGAATTCAAGAGGGGGTCAGGACATCCGGACCACCCCCTCTGAATCCGCCCCTGTGCTCCGACTGCACGAGCGTGTGCTCAATGTAGTATGTCGTGACTTTTAAAACGTGCATCCTCCCGCCTGCCACATTATTTTTGTTTGAAAGAAGTGGTTGCTTGTCATCATATCTTGCGTCCATGAAGGTGTGTTGCAATCATGTTAATAGTGTCAAAAGAACTTGGAAGGTTCTGGAATTGAGACTGCTTTGTGAACCATGAGTGGAACATTCAGGTAAATTCATGTCGGTATCTCTCTCACACTTCCAGATGCGTGACGCCGAATGCCGGGTAAGATGCATGGAGCCACGGTGCCCTGGGTCGGTGCACGACTCCTTTGTGTAATGCTTCTCTTGGCTCTGCGGCAACATCAAGCAAGGGCGGCTGGTAGACGACCACAGGCTCCTCCTCGGTGAGCATGCTCGTTTCATTCCTCTTGCATACGGTGGCTGTGTACCTCTTGAAATCCACAGTTCCACAGAAAATGTGCTGTACCAAACATCAAACTGTGCAGGCCCTGTGTCTATACCTCTGGCACATCTTTGTAAATACTATCCAAAGGAGCATAGTACCAGGAAAACACAAAGTTGCAATCACCTCTTTTCGCTGCTTTCTTGCCGTCAATTTTAAAGAGAACAGATTATAATAGGTTCCGTCCTCTAAACGTGCAGGCGACTTTGGCTTGGAGTCTTGGTTCATCACCCCTGTCCCTGGGATCCACGTGACCTCCATTTGCTTGCTGCCGGTCTAGTAAGGCACATTCCTCGATCAGGTCCGTTGTGGAGCGCTGCAGTGGGCTGTTGAAAAACAGGTTCTGGTGTCTGCAAAGGCACTGGACTCTGCATTACCATCCATCAATAGCCACCACCACCATTATGACGGCACGTGCAGTGCTGCACAACGCCTGCCTTGCATTGAGCGAGCCAAAACCCGAGTCGGGTTCCGACCTTGAAAAGTCAGAGTTGGAGTCCGAGCCGAGCTCAGAGGGGTCAGTGTCTGGTGGCGAGAGGCTGGCTCCTGCTAACCTTCCGGTCGGCCTCTCGGACAGGGCTTTGAGGCAACGCCTTGTCGCCCGGTTCGAGACCCGCTGCAGCCGTGCCCCTGCGCAGTGCCGCACACGCCAGGATGGCAGTCCCACCCATGAGGGATGTCGCCAGGAAGGTGGTCCCGCCCAAAAGGACACCGTCGGGGTGCCCCTACCGCCCTCGCCACGGTGATGCCCAGCACGGACGCCACTGGCAACGGGGAGCCGCTCGCCACCACGATAAAGGTCTCGACCACCAAGGACCCGTCTGTTCCCTTGCCGTCAGTGAAGCCCTCCCCTTGAAAGCCGTCAAGTGCACACTTCACTCGCTGCTCTGCAGTCATGGCCGTCCATAAGCTATGCAGTCTCCTCAGCTCCAACACCTTGCACAGTTCATCACACAGCCACCATGGCTAGGGCCAGCTTGAACTTGAGAGAAAAACATATCGCTGGACTACCAACTATGGTTTAATACTTCTTCCTCTTCATGTGCCTCAGCTATCTGCTTCTTTTTTGTTCTTTATTCTGAGAGCTATAGATACAAATTAGTTTGAAACGACCCGCATTTCAGCAGGACGTAAAACATTCCAAACACTATTGCTTTTCTTGTCGAGTTTGATGGAAGGCACGCTGACGCATGCTGCTTTGTTTCCTTCGATGGCCATTGTTTTAAATGTTTTCGCATTTCTCGTGCATACAGGCTTTTGTTTCTTGCAAGAATGGTGATGCTGCTGAACACAACACTGCATTTACAGGTGCGGCAATGACCTGCTGTAGTTTCCTTGACAGATGCTGCATGCTTTCTTGTCCTATCACCATGTGACATTGACCGATGTGACATTTGCCATGTGATAGGGGAATGTGATAAACAACCCCTGTGTCACACGGGGCATATTATGTCTTGTAAGAAATGTTGCACATTTTCTTCTGGTTGAAGTTGTAATTTACTTTGTCTTGTCTTGTCAGGGTACACTGTGTAGTGGGCGAGGAGGTCGTTTGAATTGTGAAAGAGGTCTGGGACATGTATATAAGGCAATGGTTGTTCAATAAATTTTAAGCTGTGTTAAAGACTTCATTGTTCTGTCCGTTTTTTTATTGTTCCTACGTCTCAGGGTTACTTTGGATGTCATTCACCAGCTCGCCTGCATTTGATACCTTTCTCCAAACAATACGCCTTGTTTGGAGCAGAGCACACAACCTTATTGCCCTGCCTCGCAGCTACTTCCTTTTAATTTATGGGTTATGCCATGAATGTATAGGTACTACAATTTTTTGCTTAGTTCTTGTCTTCTCTCTTCCATATCTGTGTCAGCTGATTTGTGTTACTGTTTGGTGCAGATGTTTTCAGATGTGCATCCCAGGAAACCAATCGGATACCCAGAATCACGTAGGCAGAAAAATTGCTTTTCAAAACTTCGCCCATTATTCTGGTGACAATATTTCTTCGAGGCCGATACAAGAGCAACATAGGAAACACTGCGTTTTATAGTTTTGGAATGTCCAGATGCAAACGAAAGAAATCCTTTGCACGACCTTGGTTCATACTTGCAACATTAGTTTATATCTTTAAATTCCAGTGTGAGGTCGAGGAACATGATGGACCTGTTCACAGGTATTCCATGTGCTGTGTTCAGAGACGGACGGTACTGCCCCCGGATATATGTATTGAGTGCATGGCGGTGATATCGATAGCCTTTCCATTTTATGAGCAGAAGGCATGAAATGCGTGGGATAATGACCGAGAAGGCTTGCGGTTTTACCAAACCGACAAAGGTCACCTCACTTTCCCCTGCAAAGAGCCGAGAAATACTTTAGACCATCTGTAGACCTGTATAGTGTTGATTAAACCAGGGATATTGCCATTTTGGGTATTGTTTCATTTCCCCTGTGGTTTTAAGCATCCCGTTATTACCTTCTGTATTATAACTGTACATCACTCAGGTGTGCCTCTTGATGTTAGTATTGGGATTTGTGTCAGTTAGGATCTCTCAAGACATTCCAGGTTTCTCTCTCCCTTACTTTTTGTCACGGTGCCTATTTAAGCACTTTTTGGAAAATAAAAATTTCAGCTGTTTGAGACCTTTCGGTGTATGTGTCCTTTTTTACGTAGAGTATCAGGGTTTATGGTATGTTGCACAGCTAGTTTATTTTTGAAAGTGCTTTATTTTTAGAATGCAAAACCGTAACTTGAAAAAGTAAAATGATATGAAAACATGTGATGCAATATTTCATTCTCGAAAGTAAAAATGAACACTGACTAGCATAGCACAACCTAAACACTTGGACATTCTTAAATCACATGTTATGTCAAAAATGTATCTCTTATTTGAACACGTTTCGCAGCACACTACCTCTAGGTTGTATTTCGTAACACATCTATTAATATACACGAAGGCCTGCCATATTCGGGACAAGATTAAATGCAGCTAGACAATAATATACTGTAAACGACCTATTTTTCGCGGGCTGAATATTTCGCGATTTAGTTCAAAGCTAAAGTTTTGGAATAATTCGCGGGTTCTAATTTCCGCGACGCGGTGGGATCTCAATATAGATTCCAATGTGTTGACATCTTACCGGAATTGTTCGCGGGACCTATTTTTTGCGAATTGTAGGCGATTCGCGAAAATTCAGTCGTTTACAGCATATACAAAAAAGACGTGGCGAAGTTTGTTACTGAGGTATTCCAGACAAGATGAAAGTAGTTGCTGTTGCAAGTTATGACTACACTGTAGGTCTCAAAAAAGGTGAGCGCGCAGGCGAGCTCGTGAAAAGTGGACATACCTTGACCTGAGACAGGGAAGGAAAAGAAAGGCGCGTCTCCGAACACACAGCTGTTTTTGGATACGCTGTGCGTTGACCGTCCCTTTTACGTATCTTGTTTCTTCCCTGTCTCAGGGTAAGTCATATCAACCGAATGTTTCTTGGGTTCAACAGAGCAAGCAGGCGTCTTTGTCCAGGTCGTCTGCTTGCTTCCGCGTCTTCATTACGCGCCGGGACCGCAAAACGCTGGTAACGGGAGCTCTTTATGTGCAGCCATCAACCCCGCGATTCTGGCTTGCTCCGACATGTTGCTTTAAAGAAGGCGCGAAGCGCGCATCCCGCATTCATTGTAATATTGAAACAACTTTCTCTCCAAATAACTCTTAGATGTATTGCAAAAGGACACAAAAAAGCGGTTTGTTTTAACAACGCCCAACAGGTTTTTATTGTTTTTCAATACTTTTACCTGTACTAGAACAGATGCGACGGCCAGCGACGCACAGGATTGGTTGCCGTTCCTTCACTAAACGCAGGAACTGCTCCCCGCGTCGTAGTAAATCCTACCCCGTAATCCCGCGCATAGGGACGCTTCGGGGAATGCGTAGCTCCTTCCGCTCGTCGGCGGTTGGCTCCGGACGTCGCTCAAACGGGTGACAGGTGTCAAGTTTGCGATGACGTAGCGGCGTCAAAGCGGGCGGAGCCGCCACGTGAGTGTTGCTAGGATACGTTCCTCCTTTCCATTACGTCACTTCCATGTACCTTTTCTCAAAAGTCGAACCTAGCTATCCTGGTGTAATGAATTATCAGACAACAAAATGCACCCCCAGTACGCTGCTAGAGCGAAAAGTTTCGAAGCATTAGAGAACACAGGCAAAGAAAAAAACATTTTTTTAAACAGCTTAAATGGAAAAAGGATATCATTAAACAATTTTACAGCGAAGAAAAACAATTTTTAGCGCTATATTTACAGCTCTATACGAATTTGTTGGCGCCCGAGGGAGCCGCCGCTGGTCACGTGGTAGGCCTGCGCGCCGCCGCAATGCGTCGCCGCCGCCGCACGTACGACGCCGCTTCAACGCGTTTCTTTACGCCGCCGTCGCCGCCGCCGCAAACGTTCGTCTGCTTCAGGACGCCGCCGCCGTCATCTGACCGGCGCACAGGTCTCTCACGTCTGCTTGCGTTTTTTCAGGAGTTTTCTTTGGGCTCTAAAAGTTACTTGTTCATCTTAATTTTTTTGTTATACTTCAAACAAAGATGAATAAGCTACTTTTAGAGGCCTTAGGAAGCTTTTGAAAGAGCGCAAGCACCACGTGACAAATATGGGCCTGTCACGTGATAAATAAGGGCCACTCTTCCGCGGCGCTCGCGGGCGCCAACTACAACTTCGTATAGCGCCGTAAATATAGCTCTAAATTTTTTTTCTCTTGGTTGTAAAATCGTTTTATGATAACCTTTTTCCATCTAAACTGTTTTTAAAAAAAAAATTTTTCCTTTGCATGTGTACTTTAAGCCGATTTCTTCATGGTCCCCGATTTGCTTGAAATTTTGCTAAACTCGCCAAACAACATCGCCAAAATAGTATCCCAAATATTAGGTCAAAATAATTTTTTTTCACGAAGTTATTGAATTTACAGATTTTGGTCCTCACCGTGTTTTTCAAACTGAAAGTCTCTACTGGCAACAACGAAAAAGTGACGTCAGTGGAAGTGCAGGGGATCACTCTTTGGACTGTAGAATTTGTTCCCAACTGATTCGAAGCAGTTTCATGGTGTCAAATGAATGCTTTGGAAGCTCGCTCCAGTCCCCGCACTCCAGCACGGAACAAATGACTGGCATATTCTATTTTTTAGACTGCTCGCTCGACTGGCAAGCCTGCCCTTCCACTGACGTCACGGCACTGAAAAGTGCGGGTATATTTGAATGTTGGTTTTTGCATCATTTTCATTTGCCGATTTCGCAGTAACTATTATGAATTTCGCGATACTAAATAGCATACCGGAAGGGTAAGGCCGGGAGTCAGAAAATATAGTTAGCTGAGGTAGCTCAAAAATCGGCGGAGTACCCCTTTAAGGGATTGATTGCGGTGAGACTAAGAACAGGAAATGTTCGGACACATGCAAAGAAAAAAATCATTTTGTTTAAATAGCCTAGATGGAGAAAGTATGTTATAAAACGAATTTACAAAGAAGAAAGAAAAATTTTAGAGCTATATTTACGGCGCAAAACGAATTTGTAGTTGGCGCCCACGGGAGCCGCCGCTGGTCACGTGGTAGACCTGTGCGTCGCCGCCGCCGCACGCTGAGCGTTTTGCGCCGCCGCTTCAACGCGTTTCTCCACGCCGCCGCCGCCGTCGCCGGCGCCGCACAAGTTCGTCTGCTTCGGGGCGCCGCCGCCGCCATCTGACCGGCGCACAGGTCTATCACGTCTGCTTGCGCTTTTTCAAAAGCTTCATTTGGGCTCTAAAAGTTACTTATCAATCTTTGTGTTTTGTTGCCCTTCAGACGAAGATGAATGAGTAACTTTTCGAGATCTTAGGAAGCTTCCGAAAGAGCCTAAGTACCACGTGACAAATAGGGGCCAGTCACGTGATAAATATGGAGTCACTTTTCCGCGGCGCCCCTGACCGCCAAATACAAATTCGTATAGCGCCGTAAATATAGCTCTAAAAAAATTTATTTTTCGTTGTAAATTCGTTTTATGACTTCCTTTTCCCAACCCGGCTGTTTAAAAAAAAAGTTTATTTTCTTTTTATGTGTTCTTTAACAGCTCAACCATTGATGTTTCGCGGACCCATTGTGGGTCGGCTGAGATGACGGAGTACCCGTTCGTGGTGAGGGGAAGGAAAAGGTGGAGCTTTATTAGGATAGTGATTTAATAATTTGCTCCTAAATCCTACCAAAACTAAGGTTCTTTCTTTGAGCAGACGACACACTGTTATGCATTTTACTTACTCTTTGGGAGGAACTCTAATCGAACGCGTGTCTGTGATGAAAGATCTTGGTGTGTGCCTTGATAGTACGTTGTCATTCAATGCTCATGTTTCTTTTATTGTTGGCCGTGCGATGAAAACTCTTGGTATCATATCTCGTATAACTAAAAAGTTCAGACGCCCTGCTTGTTTGATTCGTTTATTTTGTGCTTTAGTTCGTTCACGGCTTGAATTTGCATCTGTTGTTTGGAATTCTCTAACAAGTACACAGTCTTTAAGTATTGAATCTGTGCAAAAAGAATGATACGCATTTTGTATGATAGACACTTTCAGCGTCGCTTTTATTATGATTATGAATTTCTTCTTAAGAGCGTTTTACTTACAACTTTGTCAAACAGAAGATTCGAGCGTGATCTGATTTTCTTGCACAAAGTGGTAAATGGTTGGACTGATGCTAATCAACTTCTGAATTCTGTCGATTTTCATGTTCCTTGTCGCGTTACCAGAAATTTAAATGTCTTTTATATTCAATTCATGTCTAAACTCTCACCACTGTCCCGTATGCAACTTTCATTTAATACAATCGCATCCTCTACTTTGGACATCTTCACAGATCTCCCAGTTTTTCGCCGGAACTTGGCAAGTCTAGTTGAAAGTTGAAACTCTATTACATTTTGTGTGAAGTGTGCGACCTATTTGTAGTTATGCTAATTTGTACATTGGAGCTGTGCGTGTGCTGTGTTTCTTCTTTTTGTCTTGTGTGCGCCAATGTGAAGACCCGCGTGGTTGTTTTTGGGCACATTAAATAAACAAATTATTATTATTATTATTATTATTATAACTAAAGGCTAGTGTAAAATAAACTTCTCTTATTGACATATATACGGGAAAACGCTCCCGAAAATCGGAACTTTTCTTCGGACTCTAAGAAAAAAACAACTTCTATTGTCGGGCTCAACTGTTGGGGCTGGGCTTCGCGGACACCAAAGGGTCCGCGGACCCCCGAGACGTTTGTTGCTAAAAAAAAGGGGGGCATGCGGTTGGGGACGTTTCCCACCGATTTGTTGTGGGTACTTTGTTTTGGGCAAGCAGACGATTTGAATGTTTGACCAAACGCTGGTCGCTTACTGTTACAGATAATTAATATCTAATTAATATCTGTCTCCCAGTCTCAGGTGGTTCAAGAAAATGGTATAGAAGGCATTCATATGGCAAAGTTATTATTTTTTCGGCCATATAAAGTGCGGTTATTTTACGATCCTAAAGTTATACTGCCGCCCGCAGCGCCGAAAAAGCAACTCTCGGTCACGAACTTCTAGAAGATTCGCGTTTATTCTTGCTCCGGACGTAACTTTTTTCATTTTGTGCTGCTTTCTTGTTCTTGAAAGTGCCTGTTCATTCTCGGACCGAGCGTGCAACGCTCAAACCTTTTGTGCCGAATTTTCGAGATAGTGACGCACAGTAGATAAGGAGCTGCGCGGAACCTTGTCGAGTCAGTCTCGCTCTCGCTTGCTGTTACGCCGCCAAATCGCCGCACGCTTTTCCGCTGTCTCGACGCTCGTTCTTTATTTTGTTTGGAACAAGTTCGTTGATTAAACTTTTATTTTCAGTTCACAGTTCACTGTTCGTCCTTTCGTCATCTTCATTCGTGACAATACGTACAGTCACATCAAACTTAACGCCTCAACGGCATTTGCCGTTTCTGACAGTTCCTGTGGCGGCCTATTGAATTATCTAATGGATGTTTGGGTTCCCAAATTCTATTCTATCCTGAGAAGGCATCCCGAGCGTTTTGGTGACAAATTTACCAGTAAGTAGCTGACACGTGCTCAATCTCTTTGAAACCCAGTGGCGGCGTTAAGTTTGGGAGCACTTTATGTTCTTGTCAGGTTAGAAGTCAAACGTCTCACTTTCTCTCTACCTGCACGAGCACATAGGTCTGGTTAGTAAAGCGCTTTGCGTCTGAAGTTGACTTTTATGTTCCTTCGCCATGCGGTAGGCAATACTAAGGGGAAAAAATATAATATCGAATTTTTTGTTGCATAGAGTACTTCCAGCGCGATTTCGGGCGGTATAATTAGTTAAAAAGGGCGCAAGATAATAATCCGGAGTGACCCGAATTTGCCGAGACAAACCAGAATACATGCGCTTTGGAATAGAAAATGACGTGGGGTGTAAAATGTCCAGGGAAACGTCGTACGGCAGGGGTCGTATACCCGAAACAAACAGGCATGGGGCAAACCAATACTTTGGAATAGGGCATATCATGTCACACGCGTCGAAGCACCTTAATTCCGACGCGACGGAAGCGTATACTGCCCACTTCGGCTCTTCTGGGGGCGCTTTTGCAATGTTTCTACGTCCCCGCAAAAAGGACAGGACGAACAATCTCCACCATAGCACCACTCCTTGCGACATTCATGAAATATTTCACGACCAGTTAGTTTTCCAGGTGGTAAGCTAAAGAAAAGGAAATAGGTTTACAATTCTCTGTAATGCCGAATAAGAGCGCAGCTCTTGAGGAGGAGGAGGAAAGGGTACGGAGGGAAGGGTACGCCCTTTCTCCCCCTTCGTACCCTCCCCTTCTCCTTTCTTGCTCCCCTCCCATTTAGCGGAAACGTTTCGCTAAATTTCCCGCTCAATTTAGCGGGAAACTGAATTGGTGTTGAGGTCACATGACGTCAGTTTCCCCGCTAAATTTAGAGGTAACTTTCACCCTCAACTTAACAGAAAATTTTTCCGCTAAATTTCACGTGACTTCACATTCATTCATGTGACGTCACTTGGGACGTCACGAGGGTAACATATTCCCGCTAAATTTGGTGGGGAATATTTTTTCTAAATTTAGCGGGCAAATTTTCCCGGGTTGAGTGGCGTCACCTATGACGTCACGAGGTAAAATTTTCCCGCTAAATTTGGCAAAAAAGTTCGCCCCAAAACTTAGCGGAAAACCTTTCTCGCTAAATTTAGCGCGAAAATTTTACCCTCCTGAAGTCACACGAGACGTTACATGTGACGTCATTACGGGAAACGTCATTATGGAGAACGGCGACGGCCACACCGCTCAACCCGGAAACGGGCCCCAAGAGCTGCACTCTAAAACATGCTAGCGAAAGATTTGTTAGAGATTTTAATACTCCTGTATGACGACCAATGCCCTCATTTATGTTGAGTAGTACAGCAGAATGACCTCACTAAATCCCTAACTTTGTGATTTCTGTAGAACTTCATCGCCCCGGGAATTCTGACATCAACAGACTCGGAAAGCCTGTCAAAACGGAGCGAACGGAAGTCTACTGGGAGGCGAGAAACGGCTAGTTTGTAAACAGAAAAAGGCTCTATAGAAAGGGGGAGGGCGGGATCCATCGTTCTTTTATGGCGGAAGACTCTATCGAAATTAAGGAAGGGAGAAAATGTGGGAGAAAGTGCTGAAATGCGGAACGATTGAGTTCTCCTGTATCATTTGTCACGTTTACTTTTAATGCAATAAATAAGGCAATAATAAATAAGGCGAGACGTCGAAGTACGTGTCATGTGCATTTTTGTGTTCAGTTTTTAATTTACACTAACTTCGCTTACCATTTTGCAGAATTTGACCATTGAAAATGTACAGAGCGCGACACTGTTAGCCTGAACAAGCAATCGCCTGTTTTTCCAGTTTTTTTCTTTTTTTAAACCAAGGGATGTCATCCAAGTTATTATTGCTTTGGAAAGAGCTCATTTAGTTTTATATAGTAAGTAATAACATTTTGTGCTCGGTAATATTATTTAGAAGTAAAATGCGAAAATGCGGCGATGTCGTGTTCGCGCTAACAGTGTCGCGATGTGTCTCTTGGCGTGTAATTTGACGCAAAAATTATTTTTTGGTGGTAGTCTCTAACATTGGACACTTCAGCGACTGCCCATGGAAATTTTAGCCAAGAAATGCAACTCTCGCTGTAATTCTAAACATCACCCGCCGTGAGCCCTGGGTTACGGCATGGCGTACAATTGTGAAGCGAACTCACTCTGCCCCAGACTTGGACGTAGTTCAACTACTCTACTCAAACTACTGTAGTTTAACTACTTTTTCGAGTAACTTGGTAACTTTCAATTACAACCTGATTTGTGTAATTAGTAGTTTAATTTAACTACTTTTTTCAGGTAACTTCTACTCAAATTACTAACTACTTTCGAAATCTAATGCTAATATTGCTCATCACGAAAGTTTGAGCGCAGAAATGAATAAGACGCCGGCAGATGAAGTGGCATTCCCGAACAAGGGGCCCCTTGTTTGGGAAGGTGTCCTTAAGCCGAGGTGGCGACGAGCAGCCAAAACATAACACCGGCGCTCACGAACGCAGGAAGAGATGCTTAACAAGCCTTGGTCGGGTATTGACCTAATCCGGTAATGCACCCAGGCGCCGCGTTTCCAGCTGCAACAGTGAAAGACGGGGACACTCCGAGGGTTGTTGTTGTTTTCGTGTTGTCTGTCTTTAGTGAGTTCTGACTCAAGCGGTAGGTTCCAGAGAGGCACCACTGGAATGACCTCGCAGCTGGGCGCCTTTTCCCATGGTCGGCTCGTCGTTAGCGCATTCGCCTTTGCAAAGCCGGACTCCCCCACGCACAAACCCTGGCACGGATAATCCGTTCATGTGAGCACGTTCCCGCTTCCAGCTCCGACTGTACGAGCGACAATGCTTGTTCACGTAATCCGTCGCGTCCTTCCAACCTTCCATGCCTGGGACACCTCCTCTTTGTTAAAAACGATTTACTTGTCAGGCGTGTCAGGCGCGTCAGAATATTGTAGTCGCCGGCGATGATTGCAAGTTACCCTTGGGAGATCCTTTTGTTGGACCCGGCGTCAGCGGCGAAGTATACTTCGGTTCATCTTCTGTTAAACCAAAACAATTTTTTTCGGTAGGGTAGCAGTGTAGCACTAGCACTACAACGGGACGCGCAGTCGTCCGGATGATCTCATCGTCGTGGCGCGAGACTTGAACCCTTGACTGTCTGGTGCACTCGCTCAGCCTACTCTCAGTGCGTCGTCGGAATAAAGAGGGGCCAGTCATAGCAATCTCAACTTGCCGAAGAAAAAAGAAAAAAGGAGGAAAGTTTGTTATAAAAGAACCGCTAGCCGAGGCAAGCGAAACCTCAAAAGTTTCGCCATGGACACCTAAGAGGCCGACACTCGCTTACCCGCGCCTGCACAGCCTGTTTCTCAAATTCAACGCTGCCGTTCCATCCAGCACGTCGGTGGAACCTCTTTTTAGCTTGGCTGGGAACGTCTTTAGGAGAGAAAGGGGAAAACTCTCCTATCAAGAACTTTGAAAGTCAATTGCTTCTGCGACCGAATAAACTATTTTGGTGAAAACGCAAGCCATAAATAGACTGCATTTATTTTAAGCTCGCAGGGTTTTTCATTGATCAAAACTGCCGTTCATTTTGCTACCACAAAAATATGAAAAAGTAACTTCGAAAGTAACTTCAAAGTAACTCGCTACTTTTTACAGTAGTTAGTAGTTTACTCAATTACTATTACAAATGCGTAATTTCTACTCTACTCCAATTACTTTTGACGTCGATACTCAGTAACTTAACTTAACTACCATTTTTGAGTAATTTGTACATGTCTGCTCTGCCCTCACGAAATGAATCTTATTGTTGCCAATGGTATTACGATTGTATTCTATGGTTAAGCTGGTTTCGACGCCGAGAGTAAACCGCCGGACGTCAATCAGCCTAAGTGAACATGTAAATATTGTAGCCAGAGAAAGCAACGTTTCCAATAAATGTCAAAAATAACAGCAAACCTTTATACTCTTCTTACAAAATGTCATACTAATCAGTACACGCACATTTTGTTTTCAATCAGCAAAATACATCACGCAGGTTTGAGCGCATACCAAGTTTTACCCAAGGATAGAAAAAAAAAACTCTAATCTTTTTAAGACACGAATTCCATATGATCTAAAGTTAGCTAATTGCTCCAAACAATAATTTTTTTTCATTTGTGTTGGAAGCTAATGTAGCTACTCCTCGTAAGTCTTAATATAAGTATTCCATTTTTTAGTATTTCATTAACCTGGCCGCACAGCTGGAAAGCCTAACATGCAAGGAGGTTGCTGCGCCCGAGACCTGGTTCGATCACCACGACAAAGCCGAAAATAGCCACTTTTATTCTGAGGGACAACCCAAAGACGTCTAATTTCAGACCTGTATACAAAAATCAATTTTTAGAACTCGGCACGCCCGCCGTCCCTGCTTCACCCCGAATTCGAAGAAGCTGCCTGCAGGACTCCAAGGAACGGACGGGTGCGCCATCAGCCGCCGGAGGCATTTGAGGAGGACAAATTGCTTTCAAAAAAGGGCGAAAAAAAGGAAAGCGGTCGCAAAGACACCTGCTAGACCCGCTAACTTCGGATGAGGGAAACGTGTCGCAGTTTGATGGCCGATGAAAGCAGGCACATGAGGAAAATGCAGGGGTTCCTTTGAGGCTTGCGTCGTTTCCTCCACCGCGTTTCTTCGGCAGAGTTGAGGAACAGGTGTTGCCGCTCTTCGAGACTGCGGGTCTTGCTTGGAGGAACGCCCGCTCGCCTTCTTGTTCGAACGTAGCTGATCTCTTCAATTTTAACGAGGCACTTCATCGCTCGAAGACGATGACAGGGGAGCTGGCTTTGTGTATCTTTGACGAAAGGAAGCTTCGCTGACCTTTCTTCGCATTTTTATAAGCTTTTTTTCCTTTTATTTTTTTTTTAAGCATGGCCAAGTTTTGGAATATCATGATAAATCGCAGCCGTTCTCTACAATAGCATTCTTCAGTTTCATTCTGTGGTCGTTTACTTGAAATAACATCTCGGTTTGTTCAAGAACAGACCACTCCCAGAAATCGAGTGCTACAGTTTGAGATGCGTTCAGTGTGAGGACCCGTTCTCCCAGCAGTCTTTAGCCATAGAACCTTACGACTAATATCGTTTTATTCCACATTTTGCGCTTTCCTAAAGAAAACGATAATAAGAACTTCATACTTTACTTCTAGAGTTTTGTTTAATGTCTATTTTTTATTGTATAGGCTGTTTCAAGCCGGAAGGTCGACTTGGGATATTTCAGGTGTCCAAATTGTTCATTTAACACGGACGACAAATACCTTTTAGTCCTTTGTGTGACTTAAATATTGAGAAAAATGAAACACAAAGCGCAATTTACGATGATTGACCTGAAGTACTAAAAAGCTTATTAAAACGAAGTGATACCGCATGATGATGATTTAATTAATGCAAAGGTGCAAGCAAGCTGGACAAGAATAACGACAATAACTCGAGAAGGGGAACAAGGGGGACAAAGAACAAACACAAACCTCCATACACAGCTAGGCGACTCCATACATAGCTAGTACAGCTTTGCTTGGAGATTTATGTCTGTACTTTGTCCCCCTTGTTCCCCTGTTCCCCTTCTCCAGGAATTATTATCGTTATCATGCCCCAAAATGCACGGGCCCATTTATTCAGTAATTGCCAGTAAAAAAATCAGCAGAACCCATCCTTTGGGAATGATTATCTACGTTAATGCGAATAGCATCAAACGGTGCGGAGTTATGCGCGTTCGTCAGGTGGCCGGCACACTCTAGATACGCCAGCCCACTCTTGAGGCGATTCTAAATTTGTTGACACTTTCACAGCCCTGTGCACGATCTCCGCAGCCCAGCACGTGCGTTTGTGTCATTTAGGAAGGCGAGCAAAGCACGCGCCATACGCACAAACACTCAAAATGGTACCGACCAGACTTTCTGGCGTCTCAGCTAGTCTCAACCAACGGTACTTCTAAACGGTTGTTTATATCTTTAACACAGGACGCGCTTTACAGCGCTGTCACAGCTACCGGTGCGCGCGTTCCATGCACGAGGGCTCATTCCGCTCTCGTGAGGCTGAGCACGGCCGCTACATCACCCTCTCCCGAGCGCGGGAGAGGGTGAGCTAGCGGCCGTGCTCAGCCTCACGAGAGCGGAATGAGCCCTCGTGCATGGAACGCGCGCGCACCGGTAGCTGGGACAGCGCTGTAAAGCGCGTCCTATGGTAAAGATATAAACAACCGTTTAGAGTGCGTTGAATGACTGCCTTCATAGCTCTGTGGTTAGCGCGTCTGGCTGCTGATCAAAGGGTCAACGGTTCGAATCCCAGCCGGCGCCGGTCTTTTTATTTATTTATCGACCCGCGGCGTAAGAGGTTAGATAGCCAGATAGATAGATAGATAGATAGATAGATACATAGACGAAAAGTGCGTGAAGTATCCAAAGAATTGCTATTCGCATTAATATTCGTAGCCAGAGTTGTTTTGATATAGATTTTTCTTGTCGCTTTGTTTTTGGATAATTCTTACTCTGCTGTGCAACTCAGTGCGCAAAGTAGATTTGATGACAGTAGATGTCACTGTCACTGTAATGTTTAACAGACGTTACGTACAAGCGTTAACCGACTTCAGGACATTGACTCGGGTAGTGCTGTCATCGTTAAATGCAAAAATTATTCCTAATCACCCGATGTGGCCATTCAGATATTTTCAAGATCAAAACCCAATTCTTTGGTATGTGCTCCAGTATAGCAAATTTGGAAGACTCGTGTAGGTTTTCCTTTTCCCGCGTGGAGGTATTGAAAAAAAACTGCAGGTTTTGACAGTTGCTTATGGACAGGATGTGTTGTGCTTTGATTTAGAAATATCTAGTGACCTCATCAACTTCTCCTTTTGAACGCTCAGAAGACCCCAAAAGTGTCCACCGAAACAAAAACACAACACTTAATGTCGTTTGTTTTTGTCATCATTTATTTGTTTTGTTTTTTTGTGAAGTGTTCCGCTTTTCAGAGAAAGAAAGCTTATCAAACAGGTTATTTTGCTTCGCCAGGTCATCAAGTGTTAATGGCAACTTTACAGTCACTGAACAAACAATCAAAACTCATATTGAATTAGACAGTACACGCACACGTAACATTAAGCATTGTTTGACTGAAAACAAACCACTAGGGCCACTTCTGTCGTTGGTGACGCATCTTGAGAAATCTCCTAAACTTTGGGATATGTGCGTTCTCTGTCCGTCTTAAGCGCTCACATTTCGTCCTGGGCGAATTCTTAACATAAAGGGGCGTTCATAAAGTTCGTATTATCGGCACAAAAAATTGAAAAAAACAGAACAAAACAGGCATCAACATGAGCGCGCGTCCCTCTAGTTTCCGCACAGTATAAACATCGCATGTTATAGTAGCTCGGAACGCCGCTAGGGAGTCGAAACAAAATGGCACCACCCGTCGGTGCCAAGCACATGCAGTGATCCGTTTTTTTTTTTCATTTGAAGGGAAGCAATGCCAAGGATATTAATTCCAATCTGGGAGCGTTGTTCGGGGACAACGCCCCAGTTTATGACACTTTGGTTAAATGGCGCAGACGCTTCCAGTGTGGCCAAATAAGAGGAAAGCATTTCAAGGACGGCGACCAAGTGATTGCTGAAGTGGAGCGATTCCTGAACACTCAAAACGAGGAGTTCTATAACAATGGCTTCCGGCATGTGGTGCACCGCTGGAAAAACTGGGTAACTTTTGGTGGCGAACAAGTAGAGAAAGTCTCAACTCCTACTCGAGTTTGATTGCTGAATCTCTATTCCTTCGTGACAATAATACGAACTTTATGAACGCCCCTCGTATATGGCTTGCGGTTCCTTTTTTCCTCGTTAAACAGTATGATATCGTTTATCGTGTATGCACCAATGCGTCAACAGATGTACCAATTCTCTCGCCATCTGGCGAATTCCCCCTTCTCACAGAGCGTGGCCAGCGCAGGACGCACGAGTCCTTCCGTTCCGGCAGAGCCAATGGGTTCCAGTAGAGCCGACGACGGCGTCGGTGGCATGTCCCGAAACAGGAAATTGGATTACGCGATCTCCTCAGATTCCGCGAGAATTCTCAAAGGGGATGCTTCGTCCCGTTCACACTGCAAACACACACATGGACGCAAACAGCCGCGCCGAGAATAACATGGTGCCTCCCTCTTGGTTCCTCAGCGCCTCCTCCTCCTTAAGCTGGTCGCCATAGTTTTTTTCTTTCACGAAAGCTATTTTGCTTGTTATGGGACGGCCGGAGGCAGGACGACTCGTTCCGGTATATTTGGTCGTCGCGAGGATATGATGATATTGCGCCATTTGAGACGATTTTCGTTTGCTCGGACGTCACGGTGGGGTTGTTCGCCGCAGAGCTCTCATGGTTCTTCTGTGGAGCGCGGGGACGGGGAAACAAGGACAGATTCGATTTCGCATGCCTGACATATAGGAGGGCGGGAACACTGCTGCCGAGGAGTGCCCAGGAGTCCGCGGATGCATTTCACAATCCCGTTGATGTAAAGACGTTTTCTGAGTTCTGAAAGCTAACACGAAGCAAAGGACGGCGTGGAAACCGGTGGCCTAAGTTGTTCACAAATGATCAAATTGAAGGTCTAGAAGTTTTATTTTTGTGCCGCGCTCTAGAATACGTTGAAGTGACTTTATGTTTTTTACTCTCGATTCAAGAAATTGCAACGTGCATTTGATCAAAAACATCTTAAAGTCTCGTCAACTTTGCCGCGTTCTTGCGTTTTGCGACGAGCTTAAGCTGAGTGCTTGCAATAAATTTTGAAGTCCGAAATAAATAACGAATTGCGTTTCCCAACGCTCACTAACGGACACAATTAGCGCAAATACGACATAAGCGTTACTTCAAATTTTGCACACAGACGGAGTGTGTACAGAACACCAAGTTTTGTGGTCCTAAGATGGTCATCAGGAGGAGCAGGTTTCCTCACACTGGTAGTTTTGATTACAGTGTTGCAATTGAGAGGAAACAAAAAACAAAACACCGCTCGACTATTTGTGTTAATTACGTAGCACCCTGTGCATTCTGATTTTCATGTGCTGAATTGTTGCGTAAAGCGTGCGTCGGCAACACGAGAAAAGTATGTAGCTTTAAATTATAGTCGAAACACAAGCGCATGAGCCTATACTTCGTCTCACCTGCCTCTTGCCACACCTGCCCTACCCCACCACCGACGGTTGTGGGCTGGAGCAGTCACTTAAAGTCGATCATTTAAAATACTGACCTAGTGGACTTTAGAACCATAACGTTATTGTTTTTTGCTATGTATAATTAGATTAATAATGTTTTTTTTTTAACTTTTATGGTTTTTCTGACTTTTATCTGGAAAATGCGTTTTCTTTTTTTATGTTTGTTTCGATGAATTGTAATATTTATTGTATTTCCCTCTCCTTATGTAATGCCATCGAAAGAGGGCCCTTTCAGGTTAAAAAATAATATAATAAATTTAGATTAAATGCGAACGCAACAAATGCGGGCGGATAGCTTTCCGTGTGCTGCCGTTGAACGAGCTTTCGTGCAGCCGAGGTGCGATGAAACGCTATGAAGTCCCGCTTGTCACCTTTTCGGCTAGATCATGTTAATGTGAGAGGAATTATAATTCTGCAAAATTCTTTGTTTCAACTTAAACTTAAGCATAAGAATCACTTTCCAAAGACACGCGCAGGCGCCCGTGCCTTTGTCACCACAGCATATAGTTGCGACCTGGGGCGATTTCGCTGCAAGAAACTCGTATTTTGTGATCAAAACTAAAGCCTCTTTGAATTTTTTGAGGGGTATTTATTTAGACCGTCATTTATTTCAAAAAGCTCTGAAGCTTAATGGGTATGAACGCGTAATCTTCACTACTTTAAACAAACTTTTTCATGACTGTATCTCGTGCACATGAAGAGAGTATCGTATTGGAACTCTCACGACTCAAATTCGCCATTAGTAAAGACGGAGTCACTGACGATTGTTAAAATGAAAGGGGTAACCAATCCCAATCGCTGGTAATATTTTTCGCGGTACACAAGCATACATTTATACAAACCGTTGCATGTCCAACCAAATATAATGCATTCTTTCGTCGGATGTTGTTTTTTCTTTACTTCTGCCGTGTCATTATTGCCGCATATGTATATATAGCCGGATCTTTCACTCTCAGCGAAGAGCGCACACGTGTGGTCCCATTTGCCCCATCGAAAGTTTCGATGGATTCTACGCAGACTCACGTCCCGAGGAGGAAATGTCGGTGCTACCCTGCACGTACTCCCAGTGAACGATGCTTTTCGCTGAACTTTCCAGCCCATTCTGGCGTTTTTCTTTTCCAGCAAGACTCTTCGTTGCGCAGGCAGATGTGACTTGTTTCAGAAGCTGCTGGCATTTACGTGGAACCGCCGGTTCGGTGTTTTCTAGCCACGTGACCGACATATCACTGCCAATTGAGGAACTCCCGCGGTGCCCTAAAGACAGGAACCCCGATGCTATTTACAGCGCTGGACCGCCTGGCGTACGACTGCGCGTGAAAAATGCCGTGCTATTGGAACAACCTTCTCGATGGCGGACAACCGCAGGACGTGCTGAACCTTTGCTAGAGTGTTGAGAGGCCTGAGCGGTCATCTTTCCCTGAATGTGACAGTTTGTTCATCCGGTATTACGGCTGGCCATCTCGAAATAAATCACTCACACAATTTGTACTGATTTCTGCATCCGTTTTTAAATATCTTCACTGGGAACCTTGCATAGACCTTGCATGCTCGTGTTGGTGTTGGTCGCGCCGTAGCAAAGCCATTGGACAGAGCGTGCGCAACGGAAAGCAGGTGCTGGTGACGTCATACCACGGGCGACCAATGACATTGCGCCGCGCGGAAGGAAGGAGGATGTAAGAAGTGTTGGTAAAGCTCCTCGCTGCCCGTGATCTTCCGCTGCATAGGAATGGGGGCTGCTGCAGAAACTGCTTATTAGAAGAATCCAGTCGGCGTAGAGACATTCCAGAGTGTTTCTCGTTGAAATACCCATCCAGCGCAATTGCACTGCAGGCCGACGAGTTTACGAGGAGGAACACCTGAGGTAAGATCCCACAAGGGACACCGCGGGCCGGAAGCTCTTGTCCGGATGGCTGTTGTAGCACTGAGAGAGCTCTCCTCGTGTCAAAATTCGGCGGCCGCCCGGGCGTCAAAGTTACGTATGCCAGGGCGCAACACTGGACGACAGCCAGCGCAATGGCCACTTGAACCTTCTTCTCCACTGTTTTCTACTTCCATACTTATACCAGAATTTTCTTTGTTTCATACGAGTCACCATGTTTGTGTGTATGCTGGTGTCACCACGCAGTAGATGTACTACTGTGAATGCGCGGCCGCGTTATTTTGAGAGGCTCTGTATAAAATGTGCAAAATGGCATAAATGCAGTCATAGACGGCCATAAACAACACCAACGCACTAGCAGTGCTTAAAAACAAAAACGATCATAATTCAGGGTGTCGAACCGGAATGAACCGAACCGAAAACCGGAACAGAACCGTTATTTTTAGCCGAACCGGAACTGAACCGAACCGAAATCTTCGCCGCCATCTTAGAACTGAACCGGAACCGAACCGAAAAAAATATAACGGTAACCGGTTCAAAACGGTTCAAGATAATTTCTTTTTTTCTTTTTTGTTAATATCACAAAATGAACATATGGGAATAAAAAATTGGCGGCTGTATTTCTATTTATTGATCAAATCGTCATATACAGAATTGCAACGTATGCTAAATTGTGGGTTTTCGTGGCGCTTTTGTATTGACACCATGATTAACCATGTGTCACGTTGTCACGTGACGTCATAGTGTCAATACACGTTGACAAGCAATGTCACGTGACCTCGTGACGTCACGTAGACTCACTGCGTCAACTCGATTTAATTTGAGGAAGTCACTAGATGTATCAACCTTGTTGACAGCGTGGCGTTACATGACATTACGATTTTGCACCGAGGAACCGTGACACCGTGACGTAAGCGATTTCCATAACCCCTAGTCGAGTGCTCGGGCACCTGACAATCAGCATCGCCAAACATTCAGATAACGGCTCATGTCAATTAAATATGATAATAGCCCAACTCTAACAATATCTGAAGCTCAGCCCGAGCATTTGCATTCCAAATCCTAGCCGCCTAGGGCATACGCTATGATGAACACTGACGGTATATAATTGGCGTCAGATCACTTGCCCGCTTGTTCAAATTCCGAGTTGAGGAGGGATCGACAGCAGTCTCTTTCCTCATTTTTCTGCATCTGCTATTGCGCGAAGGAGAAAACTAATGGATCTTTTCGCAAACTATCAACGTCAGGGGTTACTTCTTAACAGTATTATTAGAAGTACCAAAAAAAATGTTACAAGACCAATTTTACATCATTGAGGCACCCAAACATTTTTCGTTGTTGCTTGAACTGCATCCGAAAAGATGTCCCCGAGAATAGAAGTATTGAAATTACTAAAATGCGACGTATTAATATGACGTTACATTGAACTACATGTGTGTACCCGGAAGGAATACCTAAAAAAAAAAAAGATTTTGGTGGCCTCGGAAGGGACCGCCGAACGTTCGGCGGTCGATGTAAGTCTCACACGAGCGTCGTTTTGAAAGTTATTGCCCAAGTTC
>JAZHYW010018503.1:0-15501 GCA_037355805.1 Ixodes ricinus
TCCTCGTCGACTTTATTTGTGACAATATTGTAAACGAAGAGGGGAGACAGTGATTATTAAATTTTATTACATCAAAGTTAGGGAAAGAGAAAGAGAAGGAGAGCTTGCGAAAAATTGTGCCAGGAGCCGGGATCTAAGACTCAATTTTCGCCTATCGCGGCAACGCCTTAACCAAGTCAAATCAAATTGTGTCGTTTCCCATTCAACGAAAAATTCGAGGAGGGCAGAGAAAAAACTGATAAATCAGCTTGACATGGTCCTCGGCTACCCTACAGCTGCTGTGGCGGCAGCAGTAGAAAGATATGCACTAAACAGTTAGGAAGCAAAAGATTTAGTGCAAATACAAAAGGGCGTGTAAGGAGCAATGGGTAGAAGTAATAAACAACATTCATAAACTGACTCGAACTTTTTCTTTTCGTTACACAATGTTTGACTTTCCTGAAAAAGTCTAAATTAAAAGAAAATAATGTGAATTCAAAATATAGAAGTAGATATACTAACAGAAAATGCTGCTTACTGCGTAGATCCTCACTGTCTACTCAAACTGCAAAAATCTGCAAAAAAAAGAACAAAGTACCAGTGATCTACAATAAGATACAGAGCAACAGCCAACATCGATTACACCATCCCAGCCACTGGTTTCGGCGGACTCGATTTTAATGCGAGAATTATTAAATATCCCATGGAGCGAACCGACGTTATCAGCTTTGAAGCCGCGCCAAACGGCACATAAACTCTCCTGCCCCAAAGGAGCGAACTGAAGCCGCCATCTGATGGATAGGCTCCTATTGGCTAGCGCGCGTCATCAAGCAACGAGGCTTCCATTGGCCCTCACGTGGCGTATTTCCAAAAAACACGAACAGAGAAGCCCTCTCCATGGCCGCGCAGCGCACGCAGCGGCCCGGCCTCCGGTACGAGTTGTGGGCCTGACCGCACAGCCCGCTCGGGCAAACGCCGGACAGGCTCCACGGCCGAGCCTCAGGCGCGGCGCGGCCACTCCGAGAGCGCGCTTGGCCGCTCGGCCGCTACCTCGGCAGTAGCAAAACATGGCCGGCCATCCACACAACTACGGCGCAGACGAACTAAGGGAGGGGAGGACCGACATTCATGCTTTCACATTCACAATTCATAACAAGCGCTTAGGTGTCATCGGGGCTTTTTGACCAGCTCTGTTTTACTGTTAGTTTTGAATTCGCTTAACTGGGTAGGCGACAGCCGTTGTTGATTTAAGGCTCATGCTAATTCCGAGTTGCGGCAGTGATGTGGCACGTCATTGGAACTTACAAATGTGGGAGAAAGTGCCCTTCTTTGAAGGTATGTATGAAACCACTCCTCCCCATGAGGACCGGCTCTACCGCATATATATTGGGTGAGAGGGAAGATTTCCAAGTGCAGCCATAGAAGCATTGTAAACGAAGAGGGAGAGAGTGATTATTAAATTGTATTAGCTCAAAGTCAGGGTAAGAAAAGAGGGAAATAGAGCTGGCGAAAAATGGGTGTAATAACTTCGATTTAATAAAATTTAATAATCACTCTCTCCCTCTTCGTTTACAATATATATATTCTAACAGAGCAACTTCATCACCATGAACATCCACATTATTATTACCAGATGGATCCTCCGCCTCCAAGAATATCAGTTCGCTATCGTTCACAAAAGTGGAAAGAAACACTTGGATGCCAACGGACTGTCTCGTTGCCCCCTTCCACTGAGTTCCCGCACGGACGATATCGATGCGATTTGCCTAGCGTCAGTTCCCTAACACCAACAAATATCATCTCTGCCCAAAAAAGAGATCCTTGAAGTGCTAAGATAATTCGTACCCTCACTAGCCCAGTTCGAGACACCAAGGTTTTCTGAAAACTACGCAACTTTGTTTTCCTGAATGGTCTTCTCTACAAACGCAGTTACCTCCCTGACGGCGCGCCGCACCTACTTGTAATCCCGAAACAGTTATGAGATACCGTTCTCGCGACTTTAGATGACCATCCCACAGCGGGTCACCTAGGCAGAGACCTGTGCCCGCCTCCGGTCCTGTTACTTCTGGCTCTGCATGTATCGAACGACCGAGAAGTATGTGCAATCATGCGTTCCTTGCCTACACCGCAAATCTTCGCGACACGCGTCATATGGACAGTTGATGCCCTTGCCATGTCCCGAGAGGTCTTTCGACCCAGTCGGTATCGATCTCTACGGACCACTACCGAAGAGTTCGACAGGCCACCGGTGCATCGTTGTAGCCATAAACCACCTTACAATGTATGTCTAGATGGCTCCCTTATCTCAGCCACTGCACAAGAAATAGCACAGTTTTGTCTTACGAACATTGTTTTACGCCATGGTTCGCCACGATTTATCCTCAGCGACCATGGAACCGCGTTTCTGTCCGTTCTCGTAAAAAGGTTCTTGCTGCTTCTGCGGTTACTCAACAACTCACATACACGTACCACGCGCAAACAAAGGGTCTTAGCGAACGGTTCAACTGAACCCTATCGCAAATGCTTAGCAAGTATATCTCCAACGACTATAAGAATTGGCACTTCATTCTTCCCTTACTCTAGCTTTGCCTACAACACTTCTATCTAATCTACCACAAGATTATCTTTGTTCTTTCTCGTTTACGGTCAAGAAGTGTCCTGCACCGTAGACATCCTTCTCCCGTGCACTGAAAGCAACTTTGAAAACTCCTTCGTAGCACAAACAGTCTGCCGAGCCGAAGAATGCCGTCAACTTGTTCACCTTCGCACCAATGATAACCGACAACAACAAAAGCAGCTTTACGACACAGATCGCACTTCCGTAGTATACCAAACAGGTGACCTCGTCTTGGCTTGGACACCCGTGCGTAAGCCAGGACTCCCCTAGAAACTTCTCCACAAATATCTTGGACCACACACTGTACTTCACTAAACCTCCCCTCTGAATTACTCCGTGACCCCGCTAAAGCCGTCAACCGATCGGCGCTGCCGGGCGCTACAAAGCGCTTATGTGTGCCGCATAAAGCCCTTCGTCTAGTGCTCCGACCATGGCGCAACTTCATCTCCAACCTAAAGGTCGGCCAGGAGGCCTCCATCTTCTTCTGGGGGAGGATATTGTAGCAGCTCAACTTCATATCCATCAACATCCACATTATCATTACCATCCACAACAGCCCACCGCCTGCGCGGGCGGTGCGATGCTCATGCTAAAGCTCGCGGGGCAGAATTACTCTAGGACTCGCCCAGTAAAGCCTGTTTTTTTATCTCTGCTTTGTCTTTCTTACAATATATATATATATATATATATATATATATATATATACAACGGGCATGGTGACGGGAGGCCGAAGGCGTGGGTATATAACTGGGAAGAAAAACCTTCGGTGAAAACAGCAACCACGGACGATTTATTATTCGACGTTTCGGCCGGAGTCCGGCCGAAACGTCGAAGAATAAATCGTCCGTTGTTGCTGTTTTCACCAAAGGTTTTTTCTTCCCAGTTATATATATATATATATATGATGATGATGACAACCCAACCGAAGTTGGGTTGAGTGCTTTATTTTTTTTTCAGGAAAACGGACTGTTTTTGCTGGCAGGATGCCTGCATGTCACCATATATATATATATATATATATATATATATATATATATATATATAGAGAGAGAGAGAGAGAGAGAGAGAGAGAGAGAGATTGTTTTTCTTATTTTTTGTATCAAGAAATTTAAATTTATATGTCCTCTGTTTGTTTCGCGTTTTCAAACTTCTACATTGGGAGTCTTTGCATCGTTGTGGCATTTCTGATTACGTGGTTTAAAATTGGTAAAGTAGTTGTTAATATAGACGGGCCTTTGCGTAACCGGCCTAAAGCGTAAAATGTTTTGTTGTCATCAGCGAGTTGCAAAAGTTACGGTACCGCTTAGTTCTGTGTAAAGTTTTGGTTCTTAAGTTCTATTGATAGCACTGTCATCAATTACAATATTTGCGTACCGCAATGACCCATGCTGGGGCTATGGGCTCCAAAAACCTCCTAGGGATATAGTATCTCATAAAAATACACTGGAAGAGATAGACAAAGATAATTGTAGCTAAAAAACTGATGATTGAGATGACGTCATCACCAGGGTAAGGTAATCAGAAGGGAGAGCAGCCGGCAATACTGCACTTGTTCTTAGGCAGCTAGGGATGCTTTTGTGATCGCTGGATTATAGTACCAGCGGCGTACACCCCATTAAGCCAGCTAAAAAAATTATCGTGACGAGCAAGATCATGAATAACTATCTTCCACTTTCCTACCTCTGCAGTGCTAAGACGGTCGCTGGTCTATAGCGTAAGCCACATGAAACCCCCTTGAGCCGGCCACAGAAAAAGAACTGGTCGCGAGTTTATAGCTTGGGAGACATACATATCTTTATAGCGGGCCCAAGCACCTTGAAAGGTCAGGGGCATATACCTTTGGTGGCATCAAACACGATTGAGTCGACTAAAAAAATGCAATGGTCGTGATTCTATAGATTTAGGAACATAGACCGCTCTTTAGCCGGCTAATGCATATTGAATGGCCGAAAATGTATAGCATTAAAGACATACAATGTTTCATAGCTCGCTTAAAGAAATTAAATAGTCGCGAGTATATGGCTTCAAAAACATTAATTATTCAATGGCCAGCTGACAAAATCCGGAGAGTCGAGATTTTATAGCTTAGGAGACATACGTTTTTCTCTGGGTTGCTATAGCGTGTTTTATTGTTCGTTATGGCTGACCATAGAGTCCCATAAACGGTGATAGTTCACCTTAGAATTTTTCATAGACATCCATAGACCATTTTCGAATGAGTCGTGCGCTGCAAGCATCGTTCGGGATTTCATTATGTTTGTATATTAAGCTTCTCTCCCAAATAAAGTGAATTAAAGAATACCGGCCAAAAAAGAATGATTATATCAACAAGCTAAGGCCTAAGTTGAAAGCTTCTGAAGCTCGAGAAAGAGTGGTTATATGTGCAGCACGCTTCAACCTTTGCATCAATATTATTATCGGTCGGCGAAAGCATTCATGACTCAAATAAAACTCTTCAAAACTTTGTTGTAAGATAGTAGCCGAGTGGAATATGTCGTTGAAAATACTCTCTCGAATGAAGGCAGGTAATTAATGATCGGCCATTGGCACTACATTGTATCAATGTTTTTTGTTCGCATCTGATCGCAATGATGACAACCACAAATGTTCAAATGCTTTTCTTTGGTCAGTTCTACTTTCTTCAGCGATATTTCTTTTAATCCAAGCAATTTAAAACCAGCACATAATCGCTTTGCTGGGACTTTCGTTGTTCTCATCGTTACACAAAATTATTAAAAACAACGCTTTGAAAACTGTTCAGAAATGTGCTTTAGTTCATAGCCTTGCGTATTTAGGACAACATGTCACAAATAAAAAGAATGCTCGATACTCTTTATATCATATGTTCTATTATTCTTACATGCATTTTAAAAGACACGATGGGTCGTACTTTGAAGGTATGCTAAAGCTTCAATAAGGTACATTAAGTAAACAATAGCAATTGCGCAAAGCACGTGGAGCCTTTAGTTGTTACACTAACCAAACCCCTCCAAATATTCTTTCAACTTGACGTCTTACCTTTTGTTCATCCAGTAGTACACGATGGGGTTGTACATGGTGTGCGACATGGCTAGCCAGTACATGGACAAGATAGACGTGTTGGATGTGGTCCAGGTATGTCACGTGCGGGTTGTACGAGACGTATACAAAATAGATGTGGTACGGCAGCCAGCACACAGTGAAAAGCACCACGACCGCAAACAGCATCCTCACCACCTGGGAAAGAAAAGAATGAATAAAATACTGTTGTGAAATTACAGGCATTGGGATACGTACCGATATAGATACTAATATCCTCACAATTCGCAAGGTATGTCGTATGCAGTATTTATTGAAGAAACATCAGGGGCAGCACGCCCGAGGAATGTCCCCCTTTGCACAAGTTTGGCCGTCCTAGGTGACTAAGTCGGGAATAACATGGTTTTGCTCGTTTGCGTGAGTTATTTTCAAATATTTTCTTTGTGTTTTTATAGCTTTTTTTGTGTGTGTAGAAGTGTGTAGAAAGGGGGGGGGGCGCAGAGGTTTATCAGATAAATGCCAAATCGCCAGGCATGCGTTCAAAATGCCACTCGGATAATATTCTTTTCATCCGCGTCCTCCTATCATCAGTCTTGTGCCTGCTGTACGCGTGGAAGCTTTAGTGACACCTTGCTTAACACTTATTTAAGCAGTCCTAGAATCCACTAATCTACAGGTTCTCGATAACGCTCAGTAAGTTTTTAAGTGGAACCATGTGTTTAATTTTACTAATTAAATCTTTACTTGGCACTTTTTTAAAATTATTAAAGTGATTTTCTTTTTATTAATTACAGACGTCCGCGTGGCTAGAAGCTTGTTCTCCAAACCTGTAAATGTTTTTCTCAACCACTTTATCAGGAAGAATATCGATGTCTTCGCTTGAATCCTCGGTATATAAATCGCACAAAGGTGTGTCTTTACTGTTTAAATTCGTGTCCAAAAATATTCGTTTATAGAGGACATATACGGTTGCAATTCATAGAGTGAAAAATACTCTATTCACCATAACACCCGCAACCCTGCGCGGTTCCGGCTTCTTTAATTTTATTTTACGTCGATCTGTTGTCCTGCTGTCGATAGGGCTCGGGTTGTTGCAAACATGCAACTATTACACTTTCCCAGAAAACACTTGTCTTTCTCCGCCGCTGTGTTGCAAACGAACAAAAGCAATGCGCTACAGGAAATCTGCTACGGCACAAACTAGAGTGGCTATACTGGGCTGACCGATTCTCACCGAATAAGAAACAAAATAGATTTTCCTTTGTTGTGAGGAGTTTTTTGCTATTTTAAATAAAAAAAAGAAAAGATGAATCAAATGTTACTTTCAGGAGTATCGTTCATTACTCTCTATCGGTATATGGCTATCGATCTGATAAGCCTAAAATACCGATATCCATTCCCCTCTGCGCTTGCCTGTGTAAAGCACAATTTGGGGACCACATAAAAGCAGCATGAAACGATTTTGAAATCGAATTTCATCCACTGCACATCGTAAAATGTGTGAAAAGAAAACCAAAACAGAAAAAATAGAGAACCAAAAAAGAATTTTCGCTATAGAACTTTTAAAAGAGGAGCGGACTCTCTAATGCCTTCTTTACTTCGAAAGCTATATGCCTTTAGACTGCGATGCGTCCGCTGTGCCATGGCACGTCTGCCAAATCCACATCGCCTATTGGATCAGAGCCTACCTCACCAGCACTGCGACCATAAACAATAAATTTCCGTCGAATGTTTCTTAAAAGATTTGTTAAAGAATATTCTGATTCACATTTTGTTGAATAATTAGCGATGTGACGGAAATTGCTGAATTTTATAATGCTCGGAGCTATGCGCCATCTATCGTGTGGTAACCGAAGCAGGTGGAAGATCAGACTGCGGCTGCACATAGCCGCCTGTCTTCTGTAAAACATGGCGTCGGTGGTGATGTTCGACGTGGTCGGCGTGGACTCGTCGCGTGTGGCAATAATGACCCCACACGTCCTGAAAGGAAGATCCATCTACTCGTGCGGTGATGTTCTGGCAGCACACTCAAGAGAACAGAAACGCTCGTGCCGTCGTCTTTGTTTTCTTCGACTAATGTGCTGCTTTCTTAGCATGCATTTGTCGCCTCGAACAGCGCCCGGATTTCTTATTTCGCAAATTCCATATGTGTGACCAAACTTAAGATATTACTGGTGCGTACTGTATTTAAAGGCGTATATGAAGGATGCGAATTTTGACGCGTTTTCATCACCCGAGAAAAGTTATTAGTGTTAGCATTTCTTGAACTACCGCAACGTCTATGTGATCACGAAATCGTATGTCTAAGTTGCTATATCTCTCCTATAATTGCATTTTCTTTTACTTTCGTAGAAAATGCGTGTGGAGAGATTTGTACTATCAGTAAAGTCGTGTTTCGACTTTACTTATAGTACTTGGACGATCACACGCATTCCAAGACGGCGTATTTTTTTTCTCATGAACTGTGCCATGCAAGTTTATACTGACAAAATAAAAGTTAACAAAGCTGGAACCCATCGGAAACTCTGTAATTTCTGCTACGCCAGTGAGTCACAGCACGTTCCTTTCTTTTTAGAGATACCGAGGAAACGGTTGACGGCGAAGAAGCAGCTGTCGTGCTGGCGACTTGCTGCGCTTCGTACGGGAGTATGGAACCAGTCCCATGCTATTGCTGTAGCGCAGCGTATTTAATTGAATTTCCCTCAGATGCGATGTGTCCATGGTTATCGCAGTGATGAGAGTCTCCAATTCAGAAAATATGTCGGTGGCATCGGCGCCATCAACGCAGTAAATCCCTCTGGTAAAACCTAGTGGCACACCGCCAGCTCGGCGCTAACGCTCCCATACTCCTACTGCCCAGAGAACTTCCGTTTCCGGTGACAGAGCATGTCACGACCGTCAAAATTACGCCGCGGCTAGTTTCGTGGTGAGTTGGAGAGGAAGAAAAAGTCGATAGTTCATTCATTTTTCGTGCGTAACTTCATAAACCGAAACGAAATCAGATGCCTGTTCGCCGTTCAGTAAACATTCAAGGGTTAACCTTCTATTGCATAATGTTCCATATTTGGAACATAACAATTTATTGATTTTTTATAAAAAATTAGAAGTCTGAGCATCAAAAAGAAGCGCAGGGCCCGATCTTCATAATGTTCCATATTCGGCACAGAGCAGGTGGCGCAATCTGTAGAGAGATATGCAAGCTGAACGGTTTTTTTCTCTGGGCGTGGACGTTAAAGTCTGTCTCACAAACGGCAGTTTTTACTTTTTGTTTTGGTCAATATGATACTACATAAAGTTTAGTTAAAAAAATTATACCTATTTAGTGTGACATTTCAACTTTGTATATTCATTGTTAGTCTGCAGTGTTTTCTACGTAATTACGGCTTTGGGATAAAAATGGCCATGTGCCAAATTTGGAAAACCATTCAGTGCCGGTGGTGCCGGTGCCATTCGAAAGCAAAACTGTGCCATGGAGTGCTCTTCGTTTTACAGGCTGCGCAGGCAGCCGGAAAATACTTCTCTCTGTGAAATTCCATCTGAAAGTGAGGACTCCGTCCTGTCTGAGTCGGATGGAGATGACCTACCATGTAAGTTGGAGAAAAAAGCAACACGTGCTAGTGATTTGCTGCGATTAATTGGCGCTTCTCTTTGAATGATGCCTGCCCACGCAAACCTGCCAGCTCTAGGTTGTTTAGTGCAGGGTTTAGGTGCGTTTGGATAATGTTGAGGTGCCTTTACGAATGACAGTAAAATTCAATAATCTAACCAGACCACTGCTGAAAGAGTCGCGGCTGCAACTCAGGTGATAGCTACAGTGCATGGAACCCCCTGTGAGGCGAGCCCTCAGCGGAATGTGTTCCATGTGAATGTTCAACGTATTTCGCAGTTTCTAGTAGTCCTATAGACACTGTTTACAAATTCAACTTGTTCTTGTGTTTTTGAATCCAAGAGCGTGCAGCTTAATAAAGAGTGTTTTTTTTTCCGTTTCAGATCAGGGAAACATTTCAGCAGACGAGTCGGACAGCGATACAGATTCTGGATTACCTACAGTTCCCACCAGGTCCAGCCGCAATAACAATCAAGACCGAATTATGTGGAAGCATGGTCATCTGACTATCGACAAGTCTGAATTGATGTTCATTGGTAACAGCTATCTGCATTCGTCAGTTCTGGAGCTGGGAACTCCCTACGACTTCTTTTAACACATATTTACGCCTGAACCTGTTCGTATGATCACTGAACAGACGTGCCTTTATTCGGACCAATCGAGGCCAGAAAAGCCCCTTTCTCTGACCGACGCGGACACGGAGGTTTTCATCTGTTCTCTGTTGTGAATGTCCCTCATCCAACTGTCACGAACCAGGATGAATTGGAGCCCTAGATTCTATGTTCCCCAAGTGGGGAGTTTGATGCCTGTGAACCGATGGGAAGAGGTGAAGTCTTTTCTTCACTTTGCTGACAACCTCACCGCAGTGCCGAAAGGGTAAGACGGTCACGACAGGCAACACAAGATTAGGCCTTTGATGGAAAGCATAAAACAACGCTGTCTGTCAGTCCCGTTTGACGAAGACCTTTCGGTGGACGAGCAAATCTGCGCATTCAAAGGAAGGAGTACACTAAAGCCATATAACCCCAAAAAACCGCATCGATGGGGGTACAAAATATTTGTCTTACCTGGAGTCACTGGCTTCCTTTATAACTTTGGACTCTACAGTGGCAAAGAGAATATCGGTATAGACAAAGCTGCCGACTGCGGTGCCAGCGGAAACGTCGTTCTTCGTCTCATTAGGCCGGTCCCACATCATGCCAAGCACAAGGTGTGCATTGACAATTATTTTACTAGCCCGAAGCTGAAGGTAACGCTGACCAAAGCCGGAATACTATCGCTAGGGACTGTCCGGGGGAACAGGCTGCGAGGTTGTCAACTGAAGTCCAAAAAAGAGCTCAAGAAAAGAAGAAGAGGCTTTTCAGAGGAACTAATGGGCGAAGTAGACGGCATTGAACTCTCCTGCGTGCGCTGGTTTGAAAATCGCGCAGTGAAGTTCCTTTCTACTTTCACGGGGCAATCTCCAGTGCAAAAAGCAGGGCGCTGGTTTTCTGCTAAAGAGGAGTTCACGGACATCGACTGCCCCGATGTTGTACAAAGCAGGCTCGCAGCCAGGGGTGGCCCATGGGCCCGCCCCCCCCCCCCCCCCAATATCTTCCACTTTGCTGGGACCTCCACTCCCCCTCCCCTCATACAGCATTTTGTCATGGGCGGGCGCCCTGCGAAACAAAATCCTGGCTACGGGCCTGGTACAAAGGTACAACAAGCACGTTGGAGTGTGGACCTCCCTGACTCCCTCCTTGGCCTCTACCGTATCCAGATAAGGTTTAAAGAAATAGTACTTCAGAATCTTCAAACATGTGCTTGATCTCTCATTTGTAGCCGCGTGGCTTTTGTACCGAAGGTCACAGGGCCAGCTTGAGAAACAGAAGGTCCTTGCAATTGCGGAATTCAAGGCAGAAGTTGCCGAAAGCCTGACCCGTCAGAACAAGTCTATCCCAAACAAGAAGCGTGGAAGGCCATCCTCCCACAGCCCTCAAGCACAGCCCCAAACGAAGAAGGCTCGTGGACCAGTGGAAAGTGCACCTGGTAAAGGTGTCCGAAGAGATCAAGTGGGGCACTCGCCAGAGTTTGACGATAGAAGGCAAAAGATGCGAGCATCTGTTGTGTTAAAAAAAATCGTCCGTGCGGCGTTCCAAGCAGGGGACTCAAACCGTAACCGTAACCGAAACCGAAAATCGTTTAGGAACGAAATTTTTTCAGTAACCGTAACCGGAACGAAACCGTTATTTAAAATTTTTAAAAACCGTAACCGTAACCGTAACCGAAAATTATTCACCGGAAACCGGTTTTAACCGATATTAACCGAAATATAAAAACATTAGTTTTTCTCAAGTATGACCTTGAAGGAGAGATATTTTAATGCTGTGGCCATTTGACAGAGATACTCCCGGCAAGTAGTGCATCTGGTAATATATTTCCGTTCAATCTAACTTCAGGATTAAGAATACTTAGCTGACTCAGTGGTCGAGCTTATTATAAAAAAAGAAAGTCTCTGTTTCTAAATCTGCCACACTTCTACATCGCTACATGTATTTACTACGTGTTGCCTTCAGGGTATTAACTAATAAGTTAGAATTCTCAGATGTCCATCAAACTCAGTTCTATCAAAACCACCGATGTTCCTGACATGGAGTAGCCAGTTTGAAGAAACGAGGTAAGTTGACCATCATGCAGAGCTGGCGCAAAAAAACAACAACAACCTGGTGTTCATTTGTTCGAAACATGCCAGTGAGCGACGATATTGAAACAACGCAGAAAGGAAAAAAGAGAAGATTAATATGTTTTGTGCAGATATATATATATATATATATATATATATATATATATATATATATATATATATATATATATATATATATATATATATCATACAAAACGCCAATGTCGAACTTCTGAGATTTTTTCTTTCAGGTTGTATCATATATATATATATATATATATATATATATATATATATATATATATATATATATATATATATATATATATATATATATATATATATATATATATCGTCTCGTCGTCGAACGTGCCAACGCACTAATTGGCCGCCGATGACGGAGCCGCCCTCGTCCAGCAAACAAGGGATGCCATTTCTGCCTCCTTCGCCTCAACCTTGGGAGCTGCCCCGCTTCCATCGTTGATGCCAAGGTCGGTCTTCGCGCCCACACGGCCAGCAGTTCCCAACAGTCCCCAAGTCGAACTCATAGCGCGAGCTGTTCGAAACGTCAGCACGATGAGCTCAACCATCTACAGACGCGTCAAAAGATCGCTTCTAGCATCGCCGGGGCCCTTTCCATGCTTCCGCCGGAGACATGGCTTCTACGGGAACCATTTCGATCGAGAGTCACCAACGCGACCTCGACTGCCTCCACTGAAGCCCCACCGCCCATTCCAGAAGCGAGAGGTCTGTCAGGCCTCAAGACGTTCTGCGCGACCTCGCCCAGAACACCAGAAGCTTGTCCACGAGAGATGTCTCACGAGATCCGTCATCACCCACCCGTATCGGTTCTACTTCCTGGAATACCCTGCCTCACCACACACCAGCACCTCATTTTCGATGGACTGGAACTCTTCCCCACGCCGTCGCCAGGGGGAACTAGAGGAGCCGGCTAGTAAGAGTATTCCGTGACGTACAGGCACGAGTCCGAGGTTTTCAGAGAGCTCCCTGACCAACTGGCCACTCCAACCAGCCTCACCGCGGACGCCACACGCCCGTAGGCCCCGAGATCGTACCGGGCTACCACCCAGGCACCAAGTTCAAGAGCCCCCCCCCCCCCCCCCCCCCCCAACCGCGCACCTGGCAGCTACCCTGGGTCTGCAAAACCCCACCAGTGCCGTAATCGACGGCACGGTCGTCTGCTCCTGGACGTTTTCCCGGTCGAGGACGTTCTCGCCCATGCATTTTGACGTCTCTGCTTTTTCTTGCCCGTGCTTAATGATGGACCGAAGAAATCAGACCCGTTGGAATCCATCCTCGACGGCCACCGCCGCGCAGAACGAATCCTTGCGTGGCTCAGGAGGACCAGTACAGTGTTATGGCGCCCCACGCCGATGACGACCTCCTGCGGACGACGTACGACGGCGAGTGAGGAAAACCACACCGAAGCAGCAGGTGCACACCACAAACAAACAAAGCGACGTCGAAGACTCCGATTCGACCTGGGCAGCACCGCCTACAAGTCGAAAGCGATGCTGGATCTCCGCCTCCAGTCCACCCGACCCAGTAGGCACCTCTGCCGACTGGGCATTGCTTATTGAGGCATAAGTTTCCACGGGCCGCCCGACTTCGGCGCACTTTCCATTTGCTGCGCATGAGGGCTTGCTTGCAGTTACGGCCCGCCCACCTCTTCTCCCTGACCAGGTCCCCCACGATCGATGACGCCATAACCAACATGGCGCTGGCGGCACTCATCGAAACGCACGGTCATGTACTTCATCCCCGCCCTCCCCGTGTCCAAGCCAGCCACCGAGGTCCTGCTTTGTTTCGGACCGCGCCGCACTTACTCCTTACCTCCAGGAAGCACCTCAGTCCCGCCTGGACTCGCTACCCTGCCATCAAAATAAACCTCCTCCCGCCTCAAGCGTATATGGTGAAGCCTTCAAAATTGCCGAGGTTTTTTACCATATCGCGCTTCATCCCCTCCTCCCGTAACCTAACCACATTTAGAGTAGGCCGCCGCTAGCGCCGTTTTTGCCGTATGACCCTCGTGATACACCCGGCGCCGTTTTACATTCAGCTCTTTTGGCAACAATCAACGTCGCCAGAAATAAAAAGCGCGTGAACTCTGGGTTTGTCCGCGCAGACAACTTTTTGTGCACCCGTCCCGACCCAGACAGGTTGGCGTCTACGGCGCGCCTCCCGTGGAGGACTTGCTGCGGTCGCGATTTTCTGCTTAAAACCCAAGCGACACGAGAGCAGAGCCCACGCGACGCATGGGCTTTCTTGGAGCTCAGGCTCGGCACAGCCGATGACACCATTTCGCAATCAACGCCAAGAACGAGACTCTGAGCCATTCCTCGCGTCCTCCGCTCGCTGCGAGAGCGCTCTTAGAGGGCGGCGGGCTACTTGGCATTTTACTTTTCTCTCTATAACTCTGGGCTTTTTCTTCTTCGTCCCCCGTTTGACGAAGTTTCAGACCAAATTTCTCTTTTCACTCAACTTGGCTTCCCTTTCTTCTGCGTGTTTGGCCGACTTTGCCGCAACTGCCGACCGCTTCCCTTTTTCCCCACTACCCAACTGCGCATGAGCAGATGCCTCCGGATTCGGTTACGGCGTAGATGTTGGGTACTGTGAGCAGGCAATGGCCTAAGCCTCTCTGCCGAGACCAATATGCCTTCGGGAAAGACTCGCCGCGTTGTGGTGCGCGTGTGTTGCCTATACTCCGTTTCACCTTATGTTGTACCGCAGCGGAGGCTAGAAGCGCGCGAGCTCATAGCGTCGGCAGCTGCTCTTGAGTCACGAGAGCTTGTGCCGCCGAGTTCTGCCCCGGCGGCGAGGGCTCTGGGGCATGATCGAACCCTTTCTGATACCCCATCGTAATCAGGAACGCGACCGATGTAAGTCATCCTCCACCCCGGTTTGTGTTGACATCGAAGGGGTCCCTTCCCGAACGTCCCTGCGAGTCGTAGGGTCAACCAGGCCGCCAGGCTGTGGAGCGTTCCTGAGTCGATAGGGGCGTTACCCTACGCAGTTGATGCCCACGGATGATGACTCTGACTGGAACATCTCGTCGCCAAATGTAGTACCAGGTTTATTGGTATATTGAGCAGGTTAGCCGCCAGTCGCCGATGCTGGCGCCTGATGGCGGCCGGTTCCTGATTCCCTCGAGCTCTATGCCAATCGTCACAGCCTCTAAAACGCCTCACCATGTTACGGGCCATAGGCTGAGCAAATTGGTTCATTGCTTGTGAATGGAGCCAGCTGAACATAAGAAACACACATAAAAAAATAATATTTCAAAAATCGCCCGGACTACAACATTTAATGATGCCTCTTTTTCCCTTTTCTTTTCTAATCCCGACTAGTTTTTTTTTTACATCGCTACATTTCTTAATTTTACTCATGAACTACCCGTAAACAAATCTATCAGATTCGATTCGTCATTAGGATCAAGACGGGACACGTTTAGTTGGCGTACCAAGCTCGGTCCTGCAAAGGGTTTCTTCCATTCGAATCTGGACACTAAAGAACGTGACACGTGGGGTCGCCACCTTCACGGCACTAACATCTGCCTTAAAGAAGTCATGAAACACCAAGCACATGTAACGAACGAAG
>JAZHYW010018505.1:0-67703 GCA_037355805.1 Ixodes ricinus
TATCGGTAGAACATTGGAAAGTCAGATAATAACCTTCCGTGGTGCAACAACTGTGCATCTAGATTTTTTGTTCTTTTTGTAAAAATAAGCTGAGGCTTGTTCATTGTTTTGTGCGAAATAAAGTTTAAAACAAAATACAGCATTTTTGTTGGAAGTCTCACTTCTACATTGTATCAATAATCAGCAATTTAAGTATTTATTGTGGTACTGTAAACGACTTAATATTCGCTTGGACCCAATTTTTTCGAATCGGCTCGGTAAAATGTAAACACATTGGAAGCTACATTGAGATCCTACCGCCTCGTTAAAATTAACACCCACAAATGATGAAAAATGCCATACATTTAGTTTGACCTAAATCGCGCAATATTGAGCCCGCAAAAAATAGGTCGTTTACAGTATATATATATAGGCCATGCATACAACAAAATTTTCCAGGGAGTCTGATTTATGCAGCACTGAACGCAACCCGTTTTTACCTTATTGCATGGAAATGCTCAAACAGCACATTTGCATAAATTGGGGTGACTGACCAGACAGGGTGGGAAACTGGGGAATGTAATGCTGTGGTAAGTTTTAGAACGTAATTATTTTGATGGATGTCTCCTTATTCCAAGGACCAGACGTTTCAAAACCGATTCGGGTTTTCTTAAGGCCAAGTTGCACTAAAGAAAACCTGAATCGATTTTGAAACACTGGTTCCTTGGAATGAAGAATTGGTTGCTGTTTTCTTTCATTTTATGTCCCAAGTATGTACATGGTACGTCCACGGGATCAAGCTGAATATCTATCAAACGTCGCGAATGTCCAGGAGAAGCATCCATGTTACGTTAGTGGTACGTTTTCTGTGGGATCATTTTGCACTGCACGGTACATACATTGAATGTAAGATGGATCATTATGGATATCCATTGGATATGTTGAACATCCGAAAAATACATCTTTTGGACATTCATTAGAATTTGGTGGTTGACTGGGGTACATGTCTGTTTCCGTGTCAGCCCAAGAGTACGGAGTGCTCTTCGACACCACAGACATCACGAATATGGCCTCCGCCTCACATACTTGATCTTGTACAGATGCACGAGGTCTTCACGCAGAGAAATCAATCGTCGCCTGAACTGTTTTTGGTGGCTGTAGAACACCATTCTTGTCCCTGTGCTTTGCCGCTGTCTCCGGGTGCTTCTTCATGGTGGCATGACGCTTGACCGCAGCAGCACCATGCTGAGCGCACGATATGGTAATGTTGCAAAGAATGCACGAAGCATCAGTCTCTTGAAAGCCCGGCTTGCACCAAAGACTGACAAGGTCGTTGTTGCAGTCTCTGTCGTTCAGTACTTATTTACTGAATTTGGTACTTCGCACTTTAAAAAAAACAAGTGGAATACCACCGTAAACACCTAATGTCTAGCACTGTACAAAATCTAGGATTAGAAATAAAAATCAATCTTAAGTAGATAACTAGTAGAACCAATATAGGTATGGCTGGCTACGTGAACATGACGCTAGCGAAGGCAGCAGGCCAAACGTGTTCCAAGTCAGGGTGAAGAGAAAAAAGAAGTTGATCTATATCACGATTTGAATCATGATTTCAAACAAGGCGATTTTACCATTTTATTTAAATCAAACACTTTCGGTAAAATATATTTGAAAAACATCGACTTTACCGCTGAAACCTCAATTATATCAATTTTCACATGCATTGCTTTTTGTAATGCCACGTAAGATAATTACTTGGTAATTATTTTACGTAATATTGATATCAGGTAACGAGAACATATGTCTTTCTTTTTTGAAGCAAAATTAACTCGTAGAATTGAGCGCGCTCTCTCTCCCTTTCAACTAGTTCCTCAGGTACAGCAAAAGAATGGGAAATGTAATAATAATAACAATAATAATAATATAATAATAATAATAATATCAAGAACAAGGAAGTATGCGTGCATGACATACACAGAGATACGAGCGGAGAGAGGTAGAAGCAGGAAGACAGACTAAAGTATACGTCTATGGTTGATCTTGCATATATGCTAGTGCATCCATCGTGTTTTAAGGAGCCTTCAGACATCTGGGTTGACTGCACTGCGCTGCGTTGCGTTGCGTCGTACAGCACATCACTTCCTCATTGGCTTGTTGCAAGGGTTGCCAAGGCAACCAGTGTTCGCGTCTCGGCGTAAGCGGACGCAGTGCAGTCAAATGCTAATGTCCGAACCAACCTTCACATGGGCTTTCAGTCCCGTTTGTGAGATCATACCGCCAACTTCCATATATCACATAAAAAGCAAACCAGGGACAGGGAGTGACCAAAGTGCCGAGATTCCAAACGTCGTCATTGTTTTAAATGTTCGGTGGGGCCTAGAGACAGTTCATATTTCGTGCGGAGCCAGCCGCAGAGACAATAGTCACAGTGGCAGCGTGCGCACTTAAGCTGACAGGAACTAACTCAACTGGAAGCTTTCAAGAGAACGTCTAGTTCTACAAATTTGGTGCTTTTTCAATACAATGTAGTGTGTGCAATGGGTTGTATTATGATTGTTAGTGCATCGCTGCAAATAAAGTTTGTTCTTTAAACGAAAATCAAATCAAGCAGCTATTGCTCCAATTTAAACACAATGCGTGATTTGTATCGGGAAAAAGAACTTCTTCATTAAATTTACAGACTGTTTCATGTGCTCGTGAATATTAGAAAACGAAACTGCTATGTTAAAAGAGACAGTTATTGACAAACAAATTATTATTTTGAGAGAAAGCAATTTAAGTCAAGTAAATAAGAGTCTGAATTAAATCATAAAAAATCTTATTTACATCACATAAATCTGATTTTTCTTTTTTAATCGTCATTTTTTTCCACCCTGGTTCCAATCAGTCATCAGCGCCGATACGCTCAAAGATAAAATATAAAAGAAAGAAAAAAAACGGAGAATGCAAACGCGACTCCAATGCGCATAGATGAGGACAAGAAGCACAGTCTTGCTGCAAAGTTAGGTTGGCACCAGGTATTTCGAGCTTAAACGAACTGGTGCCGAAGCGCAATTGTAGTGCAAAACTTTTTAAAGCGGTGATTCGAGAGCATGAACAGAGAAGGCACGGTTTACTACAACCAGACATCGATCGGGCGCTCGTAGAAAGCACGTGGAGATAGAAGAAAAAAGAAATACTCCACACAAAAAAGTGAGTCGCAAGGTAAATAGTGAATTGGTAGAAAAACTATGAGCAGCACATGCACGCTAAATACGGGTGTTTGACCGATTCATTCGATTGTTCAAGCACTGGAAGCGCGGGTGAAAACCGAAAGTACTCACGGCGACGGCGCCGTTCATGTGAAAACCGAAACGGCGACGGCGCCGTTCGTTTTGACGAGAAGATTACGGACACGAATGAACAATTACACAATGGAGGCGCTCAATAGCACTTTGAAGAAAAGGTTTACTCTCGAAACGAAATAAACACTTACGTTTGCTCATCTTGATAGAAGCGACCAGACAGCGATACCGCACAGCGTTGCATACAGTCACAAATGACCGCGGAAAATAGTAGGAAAATCGGGAAAAGACTACGTATCATAGGTATAGAGGGGTACTACAGCTGAAATCTTCAAATCTGGTGGTTGCTAGCGCCACCCTGTACCCGTGCCGTGTACTTTACAACGACGCAATTGAATGTTGCCAATCAAGCTCTCGTTTCCCGCTAAATCTAGCGTCGCCGCAAACCTTTTTTAGTTTTTGAGTTACTTTGGCGCAGTTTGGCGCAATTTCGACCGATTTCGCGTTTTTGGCGCAACTAGGCACAGAAAATTGGGTTTGTATCAAAATGGCGCAATTGGCGCAGATGTCACACCCCTGCCAGGGGTGTGACATCTGCGCCAATTGCGCCAACCACACCCTGCCAATTGCGCCAACCACACCCCTGGCCATTGCACGGCACGTGAACGTTCTGTAAGAGTGCCGTCGGACGGTACTCGACACTACATTGTATATATATATATATATATTGTAACAACTCAATGCGCGTTTTTTCCCGCAACCTTCACAATAAACTACAGCCAGAGGGCTAGCAAATAAGTGCAACATATACAGCATTTTGTATAAAAAGTCCGTGCCCTAGTCAAAAAAGAACTCTTACTCTTTGCAAGCATCGAACTTGAATTCGAACACCCGAAGTGAAAGCAAACGGGGTGGAAATACGAGCGCTAGCACGTAATGGGTACCTTTAGCAGTCATGGGTTCCGCGAAACACACCGCCTAGTTAGGTGGTACCAAGCCGCCATCCGATTTGTAGAACTCGTCTTGTCCACCGATTCACGAGATAAAGCTCCCCGATACATTTACGAGTTCCCCCCCCCCCTCCGACTTCGGTGGGACCTTCGCCTCTGTGTGCGTACCGGCAATCTGGCTGCTCGCTCAGTGACAGGTGGGCTCCGGGACCTCCTTGGGAAAAGCTCGAAGGCCATCCAGTGCGCAAAGCACGTGTCCGACAAGGAGCCGCACACGTTCGTCTTCACGCTTCCTGCACACACACACACGAGGACACGTGACAAACGCTCCGAAAAGAAAGCACTGAAGACGTTAAAATGAATGGGCGAGTACTCAACAAGTAGACTCAAACCCACAGCTGGTTTCATGGGCACGCCGCACCTGGGACACTTTTTGTTTTTCGAAGAACGTTCTGCGATGTTTTTCCGAAAGCCTAAAGGCCTGAAACCGCCCGAAAGTTTGCAGCTTGCTTTGTTTTTGATTTTGGTTACGGTGGCGATGGCGATGCGGCGACGTCAGCGACGTTCGCTGGTTCGGCTGGTTCCGACGACAATGGTAACGAGGAAACTCATTTGACGCAACGTGAATGTTCCTGTTTTAGTCGACATAAATTAGAACTTTTAAACGTAAAAAAAGTTTGTTTTAACATTTATGGAATTTTTTGTAATGAAGTATGTTGGTTGTGTACTAAACTAAAGCTTGGCCTGTCTCAGCTTCGTTGTGTACTATACTGTAGCTAGAGCACTATATAGCTCCTTCGGAGCAGAGTAGCGCAATCTAGAACGCCGTCTCTCGGCGACTAGTGGCGAACGCTCGGAGGTTCCAACTCCGGTCAGAAATGCATGGGGAACGTGAGAAAATCGTTGTTTCTTCAATGTTGTGGAGATGTACGGAACGACAATAGTTTTTGACATAATAAAGGAACATTTTAGAATCATTTGGGCTGGGTTGTGTGCCAAGTAAGGACGTAATTTGTTTTTAAAAATTGCACGAGCGGCATCATGCAGCAGACGACGCGGCGACGTCACAGCGTCCACGTGACCTACTCCGGCCAACCCAAAGAGCCCATCTCCGCTGCGTGCAAAAATCGTCTGCTTCAAACGCCATTGCCTTGGAAATTGCCTTTTCAAAATTTTCACACGCATCCAATATAATTAAAACTTTGATAAAGTGTTTAGTGCTTTACCAACTTCACGACAGACTAGCTTTGAAAAGTGTGAACTCGCCGTTTATTTTTTAATCAGCCGTGTTGCGTCGATCTCCATGTATTCTCCCATAGGGCGGGCCGCCTCCTGGAACCCCGAGTACCACGTGACTGGCGCCGAGCTGCTCTGTCGGCCATGTTGTCGGCAAAACACGCAGATCAAAGGATTGCGCTACTCTGCTCCGTAGGAGCTATATAGTGCTCTAACTGTAGCTTGGCCTGAATCAGCCAGGCTCAGCTTAGTTTTATTTCAACATGGCGGCGGCAGTCGCTTCTGTGCGTGGTGCGTGCTCTGTGTCGTGCTCAACCTATTTTCTGTGCATCGGTTGTCCTGTTATCCACCTCCTGCAATCCATATCAGCCGCAAGCATGCTGTCTAAGTATTGTGTGCCCGCCGGATAGAATATCCAGTCTTCTCGGAAGCAGCGCTGCAACTAGGGCTGCTCAGATCGTGGCTTGGACGTCGTCGGCTCCCACGAACCGCGTCCGCGAGCCTCACGTCATTTGCTTGGCTCCTTTACGTTTCCGGCGATGAATCCCACAGCCTTGGCCTCATCCCTACAGGACCTAGCTGGTGAAAAACAATCTACGACAACGCGGCGTCTTTGGATTGCGATTCTACGATCAGTGGCTCTTAAAACCTCAGTGGCCCCCTTCAATTGTGAGCTCTGTGTGTGTGTAGGCGTTGTAAAGAGAGCTCTTCGGTGTGAACGCTCTTACTTTCACAGTGTGCAAACTCTTCGAATGGTTATTCAACAGGCGGCGCTGCGAGACGCGAGCCTTCGGCGTTGCTTGAACTCGCAGTGTGGTTTTCAAAATGGGCACATATAGTCTTTTTCATAAATAGCGTCCAAAGTTGTCAAAGGTACTGAAGTGGTGCGCATGAATATAACATAAAAAATGTGTTCCTCCGTCCGTTTCGTGGACGAGTGGTAGAAGGCGCTGCTCTGGCGATACCGGCGTCTCGGCGGCAGTGGTTCGAACCCACTAGACGCGCAAAGATGTTTTTTTTATCTAGACTTTTTGTTTTTTTTGTGCTAGATTGTGCGCATTGTTGAACTGCATATTTCAATTCCTCCTTTCTTGTTGCTTTTTATTTATAAGTCGCCGAGAGGCCACATTTCTACCACCTCCCCTGCCGTTTTGCAAGTGTTATTTGCCTCCAGCACCGAGTTATATTTCTCTTTCGTGCAGCGTGAAATGAGGAATCGCGCTGATAGCAACCTTGTCCCAAAATTTATAATAGGACGTTAATCGACAATAGTTGTGGCCTGTACAGTTTATTTTGAAATAGCTGTCAAGGGTAGGAATCCCCCTCTCGGAGTACTTTCGGTGCACCTTCAGGCGAAGGCGTTGTGTGTGAATTCGGCATGCTTGACGGTCCCCGTGTTCAAAACTTCCACATTGCGAGGTCTTCGCTTCGGGGACGCCACCTCTCCAGATAGACACTGCGCATTGTACTTCGCGACAGTACGGGCGCACACTCCGGTGTCGTTACTGACCGTCTCCAGGACTTCACGACCGACTTCTCCGGGAAACACGTTCTTGTACTCGAGTACACGGCGATCACCTGCTTGCACTCTTTCAGGGTCTTCGCACAACGAATCTTCGAAAATATCCGAGCAGGAGAGGTACTTGAGCTTGCTGCGTAAGACGCCATCTTTTCAAAACCATCCAGTGCCACACAACCCGAAAACCCGCAGCGGCTGCCGCACGGACGAAAACGAAAACAATTTAAAGTAGTTTACATTATCTTTCCTTTTTATTGAAAACAATTTGTGCTCCGTCGATATTATAACGCCACTATCACTTACTAGCTCCAAGGAGGCGCAATTTTTTTATTTTATTTAAATGTTTTTGCAGGGGACGCACTATTTTATGGGGTGAACGTAGACACGGTCGGCAATGCAAACCGGTGCGCTAGCTTTGGCTGCGTTGCACGCTATGTATGAAACGGAGTATAGTCTTGAATAAGCTGCTGCACCTTCACTCACTCCCAGAGACGCACCCCACGACAGTTCTAGAAATATGTAAAATGCAGACGCAGCATTCGGTTTAGAATAATATGCACGACGCGAAACTTGTTGAATCTCGTATTAAACGAATTCTCAAAACGAGTATTCGCGGGTGTAGCTATGTGGAAAGATGCCCGCTTCATACGAAGCGAACCCAGGTTCGATGCAAAAAATAAACATACGTGTTTTTTTTTTTCAATTATTATTGAGGAAAATTAATGTCGCCGAAACTTTGTGCATACTTTTTTTTATTTTCCTTTTTAATTTTTTTTTGCACAATTATTATTGAAAAAAAAAGTGTCGACGAAGCTTTGAATTAAATGGTACGGGACTCCCTGTCTAGAGGTGCATAGGGAAACAGCGGGGCTTGGGTTCCCGGCTTGAAGCCGCGAAGCATCGTTTACGGGGGGGGGGGGGGGGGTTAATATGTGTGTAATGAGCAGCCACAGACTGTCGGAGACTGTTGGCCCAGACTTTATCCGACTTGCCTTTTAGGCGGATTCCTCAAACTCTGGTCTGGGCTAACTGGAAACTGTTTGCTAGGGCTTTATCCGACTTGCCTTTTAGATTGATTCCTCAAAATTGATTATATCTTTTGCAGGCAAATTGCGAAGATTACAAATTCGGACATACATTTTTTCTGTTGCTAAATCTTGCCTGAACTTTTAATTACATTTGGGTGAATGTCGAGTAGTACCCAGTTTGCTAAACATTGTGCCTCTGGCATCTGTTTTTTTCGGTAGGGCAAATGCTGCTGACCTGTGACTCCCGTTGAGAAGGGGAAGAGTCAAAACAGAATCACACGAATCATTGACTCTCTAAGGGAGTCGTGAAGTGTCAAAGGGAGTCATGGAAGCAGCGACTCCCTTTAGACTCCTTTTTTAAGAGTGTACGTATCAGTACGCCAAGAAATGTCATGCGGAGGCGAGCTTTTCGCCTTTTTTCGAGCCCTCGCGGCGGCTCCGTCTGCTTGCCACTACTGAAGACTACTAAATGGATTAAATAGCCTCTGGAAGCGATGTGGCGAAGAGAACCCGGGACAGAACCAGTGGCCATAAAGAAATGAAGATGAGTCGGATCGCGTGTTCGACACGGGAGCGTATGTACGGACCACGCCACCACGTGCGGAAGGGAGATACAAAGATTCGATTGGAATATTATGGCTAAGGCGAAACGACTTGATGTCAGTGTTGCCTGCGCGCCCTCCAACTTCTCCCAACAGTTGACATGTTTACAAAATATAGCATGAATGTTTATGAACTAAATACCATGAACTTTACTTTACCAATCTAAAATAGCGCGCTATCAGAACAGAAAATCATATGCGTAAGATTCATAATGAAAGTGCGTGAATTTTCGTAAGGATAGAGGAAGGAACTGGACAGGACGTGCGCTGACTAACAACTGAAAGGTTTATTTTTAGGAAACCACGAAGAAAACATACGACAACACGACTCTCTAATCACGATGGAAATGCGCATGCGCCTCACAAAATTGGCTGCTATCCGTTACACAATGTTATATGCGTCATCCCCGATCTAAAAATTCGACCTCACTGTCCAGCAAATTCAAGGAAGCCTGACCCACGCAGGCTGTCCCCTCCTTCTTTATTTTATGAGCTTCAACAATCTCTCGAGCTTTTTGGTCCCTGTGTTTATACAAAACAATGGCTTTGTCAAGTAACGGTGTACAGGCGCAGTCCCTGCAGTGTAACGCCAAGTGGGAGATTGTTGTTCCTGTTAAAGAACTACGGTGTGCCCGCAGGCGAATGTTGAGGCACCGCCCCGTTTGTCCGATGTAGACCTTCCCGCAGGTGAAGGGTATCTTGTATTCTACACCCAAGGTGCATAGCACGGACTCAATGCGGTGTTTTATGTCGCACGGGCTCTCCCCCTGTTTCTCTACCTTGTTAACGCGCTTTTCCACTGCAGAGCAAATACTGCTTAGCTTGTTACGTGCCGAGAACACCACATCTACCCCGAACTTCGAGGCTGCTCTTTTAAAGCCGTGTGACACGTGGTGCACATAAGGGATGACTGTGACCTGCTTTTTTACTTTTTTTGTTACTTTTCCCCGCGCCTCACCCTTAATGCTTTTCACTATTGCTTCCGCCGCCGAGGCGATTACTGATTCCGGGAAACCGGCGTCTTCTAGTCTGCCTACCTGGGCGGCAAGGCTTTCTCCCACTCTGTGGTAGCAAGACTTTGTTACCGCGGACAGAATACATGATTTTGCAATGCCTCTTTTGACGAGCTTAAAATGCCCCGATCTAAAATCAAGGAGATTCTTGGTGGTCCTGGGATGATGCCACCAACAAACGTGGCTCTGGCTCACATCCACGCTGAGATCCAAAAACTTGATTGTCTGGTCTTTTGGGGTTTCAAAAGTGAACCTCAGGCCCAAACCCTGCTCCTTGAACGTTTTTAGCGCGAAATCAAGGGTCCGACTAAAGTTACCTTTGTCGACGAAAACCAAATAATCGTCGACATACCTAAAAATCTTTTTAGCGGGGGCCTTCAACAGACCGTCAAGTGTCCTGTCAACCTTTGCAAGGAAGATGTTACTCAGTACAGGCGCTACCCTGGACCCTATGCACACCCCATACTTTTGCAAATACACCTTGTCATGCCACCCGATAAATGTTGCCCTCAAATAAAATGACAACACTTCTAGAAACCCTTCGACCGGAATCCCGCATTGGGACCTAAACGCAACTTCATCGTTGAGGTCCGTAATGCACTCTTTTACGCAAAGCATGAGGTCATCATGGGGCATTGAGTAATAAAGCTATTCAACGTCTATGCTAAACGCTGTACATCCCACAGGGTTACTATCCGTGAGATTGGAAATAACGGCATTTGAGCTAGGGATCACGAAAGGGTCCTCGGCATTTAACTTGTCCAAGTGCTTTTTGAGGTACCCAGATACTACACGCAACCAGGTGTCACGCTCAGACACAATGGTGCGAAACGGAATTTCCGCCTTATGCGTCTTGGCCGCGAAGAAAACCTCCAAAGTGAGGTCCTTTTCCTTCTTTACCTCTGCACACACCTGCTTAAGGTTCAATCTTTCCAAAAGCTCCACGGCTCTTTCCTTAACCTTTGCTGGTCTTTCTAGGACCGCCTTGAAGTTCTTCTGCACAGCACAGGTCGCCTTCTCAGCGAACATGTCCTCCGGCATGATGACAAAGAAGCCAAAGAAGACAAAGAAAAAAAAAGTATGCACAAAGTTTCGGCGACATTAATTTTCCTCAATAATAATTGAAAAAAAAACACGTATGTTTATTTTTTGCATCGAACCTGGGTTCGCTTCGTATGAAGCGGGCATCTTTCCACATAGCTACACCCGCGAATACTCGTTTTGAGAATTCGTTTTATACGAGATTCAACAAGTTTCGCGTCGTGCATATTATTCTAAACCGAATGCTGCGTCTGCATTTTACATATTTCTAGAACTGTCGTGGGGTGCGTCTCTGGGAGTGAGTGAAGGTGCAGCAGCTTATTCAAGACTATACTCCGTTTCATACATAGCGTGCAACGCAGCCAAAGCTAGCGCACCGGTTTGCATTGCCGACCGTGTCTACGTTCACCCCATAAAATAGTGCGTCCCCTGCAAAAACATTTAAATAAAATAAAAAAATTGCGCCTCCTTGGAGCTAGTAACTGATAGTGGCGTTATAATATCGACGGAGCACAAATTGTTTTCAATAAAAAGGAAAGATAATGTAAACTACTTTAAATTGTTTTCGTTTTCGTCCGTGCGGCAGCCGCTGCGGGTTTTCGGGTTGTGTGGCACTGGATGGTTTTGAAAAGATGGCGTCTTACGCAGCAAGCTCAAGTACCTCTCCTGCTCGGATATTTTCGAAGATTCGTTGTGCGAAGACACTGAAAGAGTGCAAGCAGGTGATCGCCGTGTACGCGAGTACAAGAACGTGTTTCCCGGAGAATTCGGTCGTGAAGTCCTGGAGACGGTCAGTAACGACACCGGAGTGTGCGCCCGTACTGTCGCGAAGTACAATGCGCAGTGTCTATCTGGAGAGGTGGCGTCCCCGAAGCGAAGACCTCGCAATGTGGAAGTTTTGAACACGGGGACCGTCAAGCATGCCGAATTCACACACAACGCCTTCGCCTGAAGGTGCACCGAAAGTACTCCGAGAGGGGGATTCCTACCCTTGACAGCTATTTCAAAATAAACTGTACAGGCCACAACTATTGTCGATTAACGTCCTATTATAAATTTTGGGACAAGGTTGCTATCAGCGCGATTCCTCATTTCACGCTGCACGAAAGAGAAATATAACTCGGTGCTGGAGGCAAATAACACTTGCAAAACGGCAGGGGAGGTGGTAGAAATGTGGCCTCTCGGCGACTTATAAATAAAAAGCAACAAGAAAGGAGGAATTGAAATATGCAGTTCAACAATGCGCACAATCTTGCACAAAAAAAAAAAAGTCTAGAAAAAAACATCTTTGCGCGTCTAGTGGGTTCGAACCACTGCCGCCGAGACGCCGGTATCGCCAGAGCAGCGCCTTCTACCACTCGTCCACGAAACGGACGTAGGAACACATTTTTTATGTTATATTCATGCGCACCACTTCAGTACCTTTGACAACTTTGCACGCTATTTATGAAAAAGACTATATGTGCCCATTTTGAGAACCACACTGCGAGTTCAAGCAACGCCGAAGGCTCGCGTCTCGCAGCGCCGCCTGTTGAATAACCATTCGAAGAGTTTGCACACTGTGAAAGTAAGAGCGTTCACACCGAAGAGCTCTCTTTACAACGCCTACACATACACAGAGCTCACAATTGAAGGGGGGCCACTGAGGTTTTAAGAGCCACTGATCGTAGAATCGCAATCCAAAGACGCCGCGTTGTCGTAGATTGTTTTTCACCAGCTAGGTCCTGTAGGGATGAGGCCAAGGCTGTGGGATTCATCGCCGGAAACGTAAAGGAGCCAAGCAAATGACGTGAGGCTCGCGGACGCGGTTCGTGGGAGCCGACGACGTCCAAGCCACGATCTGAGCAGCCCTAGTTGCAGCGCTGCTTCCGAGAAGACTGGATATTCTATCCGGCGGGCACACAATACTTAGACAGCATGCTTGCGGCTGATATGGATTGCAGGAGGTGGATAACAGGACAACCGATGCACAGAAAATAGGTTGAGCACGACACAGAGCACGCACCACGCACAGAAGCGACTGCCGCCGCCATGTTGAAATAAAACGAAGCTGAGCCTGGCTGAGTCAGGCCAAGCTACAGTATAGTACACAACGAAGCTGAGACAGGCCAAGCTTTAGTTTAGTACACAACCAACATACTTCATTACAAAGAATTACATAAATGTTAAAACAAACTTTTTTACGTTTAAAAGTTCTAATTTATGTCGACTAAAACAGGAACATTCACGTTGCGTCAAATGAGTTTCCTCGTTACCATTGTCGTCGGAACCAGCCGAACCAGCGAACGTCGCTGACGTCGCCGCATCGCCATCGCCACCGTAACCAAAATCAAAAACAAAGCAAGCTGCAAACTTTCGGGCGGTTTCAGGCCTTTAGGCTTTCGGAAAAACATCGCAGAACGTTCTTCGAAAAACAAAAAGTGTCCCAGGTGCGGCGTGCCCATGGAACCAGCTGTGGGTTTGAGTCTACTTGTTGAGTACTCGCCCATTCGTTTTAACGTCTTCAGTGCTTTCTTTTCGGAGCGTTTGTCACGTGTCCTCGTGTGTGTGTGTGCAGGAAGCGTGAAGACGAACGTGTGCGGCTCCTTGTCGGACACGTGCTTTGCGCACTGGATGGCCTTCGAGCTTTTCCCAAGGAGGTCCCGGAACCCACCTGTCACTGAGCGAGCAGCCAGATTGCCGGTACGCACACAGAGGCGAAGGTCCCACTGAAGTCGGAGGGGGGGGGGGAACTCGTAAGTGTATCGGGGTGCTTTATCTCGTGGATCGGTGGACAAGACGAGTTCTACAAATCGGATGGCGGCTTGGTACCACCTAACTAGGCGGTGTGTTTCGCGGAACCCATGACTGCTAAAGGTACCCATTACGTGCTAGCGCTCGTATTTCCACCCCGTTTGCTTTCACTTCGGGTGTTCGAATTCAAGTTCGATGCTTGCAAAGAGTATGAGTTCTTTTTTGACTAGGGCACGGACTTTTTATACAAAATGCTGTATATGTTGCACTTATTTGCTAGCCCTCTGGCTGTAGTTTATTGTGAAGGTTGCGGGAAAAAACGCGCATTGAGTTGTTACAATATATATATATATATACAATGTAGTGTCGAGTACCGTCCGACGGCACTCTTACAGAACGTTCACGTGCCGTGCAATGGCCAGGGGTGTGGTTGGCGCAATTGGCAGGGTGTGGTTGGCGCAATTGGCGCAGATGTCACACCCCTTGCAGGGGTGCGACATCTGCGCCAATTGCGCCATTTTGATACAAACCCAATTTTCTGTGCCTAGTTGCGCCAAAAACGCGAAATCGGTCGAAATTGCGCCAAACAGCGCCAAAGTAACTCAAAAATTTAAAAGGTTTGCGGCGACGCTAGATTTAGCGGGAAACGAGAGCTTGATTGGCAACATTCAATTTCGTCGTTGTAAAGTACACGGCACGGGTACAGGGTGGCGCTAGCAACCACCAGATTTGAAGATTTCAGCTGTAGTACCCCTCTATACCTATGATACGTTGTCTTTTCCCGATTTTCCTACTATTTTCCGCGGTCATTTGTGACTGTATGCAACGCTGTGCGGTATCGCTGTCTGGTCGCTTCTATCAAGATGAGCAAACGTAAGTGTTTATTTCGTTTCGAGAGTAAACCTTTTCTTCAAAGTGCTATTGAGCGTCTCCATTGTGTAATTGTTCATTCGTGTCCGTAATCTTCTCGTCAAAACGAACGGCGCCGTCGCCGTTTCGGCTTTCACATGAACGGCGCCGTCGCCGTGAGTACTTTCGGTTTTCACCCGCGCTTCCTGTGCTTGAACAATCGAATGAATCGGTCAAACACCCGTATTTAGCGTGCATGTGCTGCTCATAGTTTTTCTACCAATTCACTATTTACCTTGCGACTCACTTTTTTGTGTGGAGTATTTCTTTTTTCTTCTATCTCCACGTGCTTTCTACGAGCGCCCGATCGATGTCTGGTTGTAGTAAACCGTGCCTTCTCTGTTCATGCTCTCGAATCACCGCTTTAAAAAGTTTTGCACTACAATTGCGCTTCGGCACCAGTTCGTTTAAGCTCGAAATACCTGGTGCCAACCTAACTTTGCAGCAAGACTGTGCTTCTTGTCCTCATCTATGCGCATTGGAGTCGCGTTTGCATTCTCCGTTTTTTTTTCTTTCTTTTATATTTTATCTTTGAGCGTATCGGCGCTGATGACTGATTGGAACCAGGGTGGAAAAAAATGACGATTAAAAAAGAAAAATCAGATTTATGTGATGTAAATAAGATTTTTTATGATTTAATTCAGACTCTTATTTACTTGACTTAAATTGCTTTCTCTCAAAATAATAATTTGTTTGTCAATAACTGTCTCTTTTAACATAGCAGTTTCGTTTTCTAATATTCACGAGCACATGAAACAGTGTGTAAATTTAATGAAGAAGTTCTTTTTCCCGATACAAATCACGCATTGTGTTTAAATTGGAGCAATAGCTGCTTGATTTGATTTTCGTTTAAAGAACAAACTTTATTTGCAGCGATGCACTAACAATCATAATACAACCCATTGCACACACTACATTGTATTGAAAAAGCACCAAATTTGTAGAACTAGACGCTTCTCTTGAAAGCTTCCAGTTGAGTTAGTTCCTGTCAGCTTAAGTGCGCAGGCTGCCACTGTGACTATTGTCTCTGCGGCTGGCTCCGCACGAAATATGAACTGTCTCTAGGCCCCACCGAACATTTAAAACAATGACGACGTTTGGAATCTCGGCACTTTGGTCACTCCCTGTCCCTGGCTTTGCTTTTTATGTGATATATGGAAGTTGGCGGTATGATCTCACAAACGGGACTGAAAGCCCATGTGAAGGTTGGTTCGGACATTAGCATTTGACTGCACTGCGTCCGCTTACGCCGAGACGCGAACACTGGTTGCCTTGGCAACCCTTGCAACAAGCCAATGAGGAAGTGATGTGCTGTACGACGCAACGCAACGCAGCGCAGTGCAGTCAACCCAGATGTCTGAAGGCTCCTTAAAACACGATGGATGCACTAGCATATATGCAAGATCAACCATAGACGTATACTTTAGTCTGTCTTCCTGCTTCTACCTCTCTCTGCTCGTATCTCTGTGTATGTCATGCACGCATACTTCCTTGTTCTTGATATTATTATTATTATTATATATATTATTATTGTTATTATTATTACCTTTTCCATTCTTTTGCTGTACCTGAGGAACTAGTTGAAAGGGAGAGAGAGCGCGCTCAATTCTACGAGTTACTTTTGCTTCAAAAAAGAAAGACATATGTTCTCGTTACCTGATATCAATATTACGTAAAATAATTACCAAGTAATTATCTTACGTGGCATTACAAAAAGCAATGCATGTAAAAATTGATATAATTGAGGTTTCAGCGGTAAAGTCGATGTTTTTCAAATATATTTTACCGAAAGTGTTTGATTTAAATAAAATGGTAAAATCGCCTTGATTGAAATCATGATTTAAATCGTGATATAGATCAACTTTTTTTTCTCTTCACCCTGACTTGGAACACGTTTGGCCTGCTGCCTTCGCTAGCGTCATGTTCACGTAGCCAGCCATACCTATATTGGTTCTACTAGTTATCTACTTAAGATTGATTTTTATTTCTAATCCTAGATTTTGTACAGTGCTAGACATTAGGTGTTTACGGTGGTATTCCACTTGTTTTTTTAAAGTGCGAAGTACCAAATTCAGTAAATAAGTACTGAACGACAGAGACTGCAACAACGACCTTGTCAGTCTTTGGTGCAAGCCGGGCTTTCAAGAGACTGATGCTTCGTGCATTCTTTGCAACATTACCATATCGTGCGCTCAGCATGGTGCTGCTGCGGTCGAGCGTCATGCCACCATGAAGAAGCACCCGGAGACAGCGGCAAAGCACAGGGACAAGAATGGTGTTCTACAGCCACCAAAAACAGTTCAGGCGACGATTGATTTCTCTGCGTGAAGACCTCGTGCATCTGTACAAGATCAAGTATGTGAGGCGGAGGCCATATTCGTGATGTCTGTGGTGTCGAAGAGCACTCCGTACTCTTGGGCTGACACGGAAACAGACATGTACCCCAGTCAACCACCAAATTCTAATGAATGTCCAAAAGATGTATTTTTCGGATGTTCAACATATCCAATGGATATCCATAAAGATCCATCTTACATTCAATGTATGTACCGTGCAGTGCAAAATGATCCCACAGAAAACGTACCACTAACGTAACATGGATGCGTCTCCTGGACATTCGCGACGTTTGATAGATATTCAGCTTGGTCCCGTGGACGTACCATGTACATACTTGGGACATAAAATGAAAGAAAAACAGCAACCAATTCTTCATTCCAAGGAACCAGTGTTTCAAAATCGATTCAGGTTTTCTTTAGTGCAACTTGGCCTTAAGAAAACCCGAATCGGTTTTGAAACGTCTGGTCCTTGGAATAAGGAGACATCCATCAAAATAATTACGTTCTAAAACTTAGCGCAGCATTACATTCCCCAGTTTCCCACCCTGTCTGGTCAGTCACCCCAATTTATGCAAATGTGCTGTTTGAGCATTTCCATGCAATAAGGTAAAAACGGGTTGCGTTCAGTGCTGCATAAATCAGACTCCCTGGAAAATTTTGTTGTATGCATGGCCTATATATATATACTGTAAACGACCTATTTTTTGCGGGCTCAATATTGCGCGATTTAGGTCAAACTAAATGTATGGCATTTTTCATCATTTGTGGGTGTTAAGTTTAACGAGGCTTTAGGATCTCGATGTAGCTTCCAATATGTTTACATTTTACCGAGCTGATTAAAAAAATTGGGTCCAAGCGAATATTAAGTCGTTTACAGTACCACAATAAATCCTTAAATTGCTGATTATTGATACAATGCAGAAGTGAGACTTCCAACAAAAATGCTGTATTTTGTTTTAAACTTTATTTCGCACAAAACAATGAACAAGTCTCAGCTTATTTTTACAAAAAAGAACAAAAAAATCTAGATGCACAGTTGTTGCACCACGGAAGGTTATTATCTGACTTTCCAATGTTCTGCCGATAGCTTGGCAGTTAGAAAGAATTCGTAGATGATCGTGAGAAAATAGATCGCGTGTCAGATGCCTTAGAGTTGGCTTTGCTCCCTGTCTTGTGACGCGGACTGTTCCTGAAAAAGATAGAAAATGTTATGTAGCCACGAATACGGAAGAATTCAACCGATATGCTAACACTATTTTTATTTATTACCAAGTCAATCTAGGGAAAACTGCTTCAAATCAATTTTTCAATAATATTTATACCTGCAGTTTTCTTTAGTTCTAAACCAGACAAGGCACACATTGCTAGTGAAACCTCCGACACTCGTCCCTAGAAATATCCTCAAAACAAATTACACATCATAATTTGCCACTTTTAGAAAGTCACATTTTTGTGAGTAATGCCCATTTCACAAAATAAAAATCATCAAAATTTTGTCTGGTAACGCCACCTTACATTTTGAGATGCACGGTGCCTAGCAGGAGCATGGCGGAGCCAATCCTTAATAACCGACTCCACGGTGAAGTCTTGGCACTGATTGCAGCTCCGGACTGCACCTGATAAAAAACAGCAAAACAGAACACTGCTATGCATGATGGACTCGTTGGATGTGAACATAGCTAACCACGTAAGTTAAGGGCTTGGCATATGCAAGTTGTTGCACACTTTTATAAATCGTGTTCCATGGGAAATCATCTGCGGTACTTTTCTGGTCAAGACTTACTGACGACGCACTTGGCAAGGTGGAGCTTGCAAAATTAAAACTTCCCCTTGCGTCCCTGCCAGGAAAACTTGCAGGCCAGCTGGTCGGTGAACAAACTCCTCATGACTCGTCTTGTGCAAGAGGCGACCCCAGACCCCCCAGCGTCGGCGAGTTGTTGGACCTAAAAAACATTGAAATAGCAGCTATTTAACAAAAATGCTACAGTATATAGCAGACATTTAACAAAAATGCTACAGTATATAGCAGACATTTAACAAAACTATTACACTATATAGGTATTTTTTTCCTTGGATTGGGACTTTTACTAATATAGAGTGGGCCAAAGACACCATGCATCAGTGGCAGTCTCCAGACAGCTATGAAGTGCCCCAGTGAATTTTTCTTTGAAAGGCACATTTGGTTGCATAACTATTAAAGTATGTGCACTCAGCTAGCAGGGACAATATTTATTTGAAAATACCTTATATGAGGGTCAGTGCCGGCAAGCAATTCTGCAAAGCAACTTATAAAAAGAAACATGAAAACAAATCTGGTTTCTTCTCAAGCTCTCTTTCGGGACTACGAGCCCTGTTCAAAGTTGCCTGAATGTGAGATGTCTTCGTGGAAGCGAAAAGTAGAGATTCTACTTGCCAAGGTTTTCTTGATTTCCCCTTGAATTGTGGAGTCAAATGTCTTCAGGCTCGAAACATCATCGAAGGGACTGCTGACAAGTAGTTCTAGATTTTCCACTAGTTCACCTCGTGTCTGTCGCACCGTGAGAGCTCGTAACAATTCTCCTTGCTGCTGCTGAACGATGCGGAGTACTGTGAGCCGAGTGAGAATCTCTCGCTGAAATTCTAGAGAATAAAGGTGAACATTACGCTAAGAGAAAATTCAAATTATGTCTAGTCCAGCTTCTAATCTTATTAGAGAGAAGACATGCAATTCACCAGGTTAACCATATCTTCCTTGAAAACAAGTCAGGCCGCAGACATTAATGGCGTTAATTAGGCATTCTGTGCATTTTTATGAACTAAGCCAGTGCAAGGGAATTACTATGAAACATTATCTAAGTTTATTGATTACCAACCTTTCATTGATTATTACTCATTTGAAAGTAAGTTAATTAGAAAATAAAAATCAACTATTAATGTGTGCTAAATACATAAACATAAATGCCACTAATCGATTTGAGCAAGATATATGAAGAGTTATGCTTCTGGTCGTGAAAACGCACATTGCTTGACAATCAATTACCTTCTGGTGGGAGCAACTTCCTGAATGTGGATGGCCCAGGCTGAGCTAGATTAACATTACGAAAAGAGTGCTACTTGAACACCGAAACAATTCTTTTGCATTTTTATGAATTCACTGTATTCTAACATAGTAGTTATCAGTACTCATTTCAAAATAAAATCTTGTGGGAATTCAATGATTCACTGCATACAAGATATATGAAAAATTATGCTCCAATTTGCAAACATTCTTAAAAAATCAGTCAGTTCATAATCAATTACCTTCTGATTGTATCAACTTCTTGGATGTGGACAGCTTAGGCTGGTGTCCATTTCCTTGTCGGTGGGCAGCTACCTTAACTGTAAGAAAAGAGTGTTACCGTCACATTTAAATCCAAAACAGTGAATTGATTCTTATAGATGCCTCATAGATGAAGAACCGGCTTGATGGATGGATACCTCGTATGAATATACTCTCACTATAACTAATGCACTCTATGGCTGTCATAGGAACCATATAAAAACGTTTCCTCCTTCCTTTTCGATCTCTCCTTTAAACATGCATTATTATACACTCCCAGTGCCAACAAGCTACAATTTATTATTTCGTCATTACCTTGCTGATGCTCTTCTGCGTGTGGCCTTGCCCCCTTTCGACATTGCAGTCCTCAGTCATTTCAGCGCTGCAGTCTTCCTCTGGTGAACAAAATACACGAGCAACTTTGTTCTCTCTGTCTGCTCATGAACACAATTACATGAATATTGTAGTACAGGACAACGCGAGAAAAAGGTGAGCTGAATTAAAAAGAAGTCCGACATCCAGTTTCTTCACAGTGGCAGTTTCTACGAAGCTTGCAGATTGCCCACAAAGTTTTTAAAACCAACATAGTACTCTCCAGGATTGGTACATGGACCACGTTTAGCATGGCACTTTCTACAGAAATTAAGAGCCTGGGAAAAAGGATCTTAGGATTATCTTTCATTTTTCTGAATGTACTATGGGAAGTAATGCTTACCAAACGAGGATTCCGACCAGACCTCCAAATCTAGCAAAAATTGGCAGAACAATTGCAAAGGTTATTATAATTGTTATAGAAATATATATGTAAATATGTAAACATCGCGACACTGTTAGCGCGAACATGACATCGGCGCATTTTCGCAGTTTATTTCTAAATAGTATTAGCGAGCACGAAATTGTATCGCTTACATTATGGATCTAAATGAGCTCTTTCTGTAGCAGTAATAACTTGGATGACATCCCTTTGTATCATAAAGAAAAACTGAAAAAAAAACCGGCGTTTGCTTGTTCGCGCTCAGAGTGTCGCGCTCTGTACCTATGACCAATCTATATTTATTGTTAATAAGCTGCCTTCCCTAACCACTGAAAACGTGGAGTTTAGTGTGCGCACTAATAGACTTCATTGCACTTACCGCCGCAGTCGTTTGCTTGCAATCCTTGAAAACTACACGGCACAATTGGCGGTCCTGTTGAGTCTTCCATGTCGCTGACGTAGCGAGTCGGCTTTTGGATTTTTCTCCTTTTCCCATCTTCTGAAGACTCCAGGTCCGATGTGTACTGAGATAGTTCCAGCTTCCGCCGACCATCCTCATATCTCTCTAAAAAGATCAGAAAACCAGTGAAGTGTCATTCTGTTTGGATGCAAGCTTCCTTCCAAGTGGTGAAGCAAGTACACGAGAACTGGTATTCTCGTGATAGAGTTTAAAACATTTTAAATTTTCTCAATAGTGTGTGATATACAATTTAATATTTTTTATGTAACAATTACTTGTACTTACTAAATGTTTTTTTTACTTGAACATTGAATGAAATCCAGTCCTTGCCAGGTTCTGGTCCCTTTTTGATTAGTGAGGTTTTGTTTCCAGGACCAGGAGGCCAGAAGCACTTATCACCATTAATCCAACATTTTGGCACAAGCTCCACTGATTTTTCTTCAGTGAAGTACACTATGCAATACTGCATCTGAAACAGAAGCATAATGAGGTTAAATAGTGCATAATCTATAGTGAAATGCACCAAATGAACCATGCAAGCAAAGGAGGGTTAAAGAACCACTACTTTGAAGTTGGAACTATGCTAGGCTCTGAATGAAATATGACACAAAGGAAACCCTCACATACAAAGAAGGGGGCAAGGCTGAATAAAAGTTTCCCAACTCAATGAACAGTAAAAGCATGTTAAAAAAAGGCTGCGCCACATGGCAGGACTCACTTTCACTTCGACTGCAGGGCAATAGATACGGCAATTTGCTGGAAGTAAATGACAAATGTAATTTCGGCGTTTCTAATTTACTACAGTGGGAAATATTATGGTCAGCGTGCCAAGAAATAGATTGCAAAAAGGATGACAAGATATAACCATTATATGTAATAAAAAAGAAATGAATGGCCCTACAGCACAAACATGTGCAAACAGCTTGTTGAGCCTCTTAATGTTCATGTAGTGTGTAAAAGAGGCATCACAACACACTTGTTGTGATAAGGAAGCTTGATGAGCTTCTTTACATTGTCGAGACGCCAGAGCTGTACAGTGGACGGCCTTGAAACAACACAGATGCCAAGTCTTGTAGAATCTAACGGATAGGTGTAAAGGGCCTTCTTCTCACAGAATTTCTTTCCAATAATACAAGGTAGACTATCAGACACCTTGAAAGCAAAGTTTTCGATGAGCACAATGTCTTCGTCAATTTGGCAACAGCAGTCGGACTTTTCAAACTCAGCGTGAAATCTGCGAACTTAGCCATGGTGTATTCTGGTGGCCTGGAACCAAGGAGCAAGCTTCCACCTTCGTGAGCATGAAGCAGCTTAAAGGATGTGTCTTTTGAGGGGTTCTGTGTGTGCTGTTGATTTTCCTCTAGCCTGTTGTACAGCTGATTTAGTGAGCAGCCAGGCCTACGCAGCATTCTCTTGATTGCCTGCATGTTGTTTTCAAATGCGAATGCTGAGAACGAGTCCAATGTGCCGTGCAAGCGAGTATCTGACGGCAGATGCAAAAGGCAATGAACATTGTAGGAGACTTCATCTTCTCCATACAGCGCTGCAAAACCTTTCACAAAATGCTGTAAAAGTGTCTCGGCATACCCAGCCTGTAGCTGACACAGTGAAGGTGTGCTCAAGATGGTGACTGCAACATGCAAGGTTAGAAAGTTCTCGTAAACTCTCCTTGCCAGTGTTTCTTTGAGGACCACTGGACCAGTGTAATGAACAAACAGCCGGAACTCTGTGGCCTTCCAGTGGTCCTTGTCGTCAAGTCTCCTAGGCTTGCGTACAAACTCCGCAGGCACATGAGTCGCAAATGAAAGGCTTTTTTCGGACACTTCTTGTCGCTGTGAGGGACCAAGTCGAACCGCTAGTGGTCCAGAGAGCCACAAGTTGACAAGCTTCCTCGTCACTCCCAGGTACACCAGGTGCATGGGGTCAAGAGGCACACACTTTATGCAGTCAATAGGGAGGTTTGTTAACACTGATGTCCCAAGGTGGTGGTCACTGTCTACTTGACTTCTAAATGAATGGTCTGTCCTAGGTGTTGCCACTGTGGTAGGAAAGTGCATTTTAGCACCGAAACTGCCCTCGACAGTACATTTCGGACACCCAGAATAGCCAGTATGCCCCTTTGTTTTAAAGATAAATGCTCGAGCAGGGGCATCACATATAATGCCTTTGACTGTTACACTGATAGTTTTGCCCGAGACAGAAATACCTTTGTCTAGGACCTCTTTCAGCTCAGCAACTAGTGGCTCTAAGAAGCTATTAGCACAGCCAGGCTTGGAGTGCCCAACAAATGCTCCAACAAGGAAAGGTGCATCTTGTTTGGTGGATCCAGTGTCCTGAACCAAACACTGAATCGGCCACAATTGTTCCCTCGAGCTTTTCGATAGCGGCAGCCCATCTACGTTCAGCGAAATGGTCACAGACTGAGGCGAGGGAAGTCTCCGGAGAAGAATACGCTTCAAGCCAGAAACAATGCCAAAGTGGCAATACTGGCCGGGAGGTAGTGAAGTTATCCCTGCTACTTTTGCTGTATTACGAGGGGTGTGGAGCAAGGTTCTAGCGTCTGAGGGCAGATCTGAAAAACAATGGTGCGATTTTAAAAGGCCCAGAAGTGATGTCAGTGACATGTGTGTAACTCCCTGTTCAACAGCCCATTTAGCCAGGAGAGCGGCAAACCCCTCAGGCGTGTCTGACACTTCCTCTCCACTTGTTCCTCCTTCCCTGCCGACAGCAGTCTCAATGATAATTTCGGAAGATGAAATACTCGCCTCCGAGTCAGCACCTCGAGGCAGCTCGGCAAACTCCTCGTGGTCGTAGCGAGAGTGGCAAATGCTCTCTGCGGTTTCATCTGCACTGTCCGAACTCGCTGTATTCGGAACGCGCAAACGGGAGGAATTCCCAGCTCCACTTTCACACGATAAGTGTCCAGAGTCCGAAGTTGTAGGGGATAAAATGTTACTTGACGTTCCCGGCAGAGCAAAGTGTTCAAACAGAGCGTTGACCTCCTGGTTAGCTCTTTTTCTTATGTGCCTTTTTGAGATGGCTTTAGGCATAACTAGTCAACTGAAATACTACTTAAGGCTCGTTTATGCGAAGCACGGGGCACCGTTTCATGCCACACATAAGGTAAAGCAGTGGAACATTCTGTGCGCACGGCTACAACAGCGGTAAGAGCTCCGTCGATTGAGCTTTCTAGTATACGTCAGAATTCACAAACTCGAAATGTGAGGGATAAAATCGCATGCGCACCGTGAGCTACACTCACTTGTGACCTTTTGCAGACGGGGCCGAGTATCGGATACAAAACAGCGTCTTGGCGCCCAATGCCACCACACAGAGAGAATTCTGAAACTACACACAGCAAACGCAAACAAACGAAAGCGAAGCAAGCGAAGCAGCGAAGTGCGAAGCCGCGCGGGAATCTGCCGTTCGCGTCACGTGGTAAGTGCGCTGTAGTTGCCTGACGTGTTCGGCGCTTTGATATGTCTGGTTTCGGTTTCAAATAATCAAGTTCCCGCGTTTTCTTGGTCGTACAGAAGTACGCATTGCAGTTAATTACAGGCGTGTCGTAAAATAACTTTTTAGCGCAAAAATAAAGAAACAACGTGGGTCTATAATTTTAGCGCTAAGCTCATATTTAAACCGAGCTGTCGCCCTCGCTACTGTTCGCGCGCGAAAAAAAAAGAGATATATATATATATATATATATATATATGTAGGCCTGTAGACCTCTCTTGCCCCCGTGCAGTTAACAGCAGCAACTTGTGCTATGGTGGTGACGTAATCCCAGTAACACGAGCAGACGAAATTGCCGCTAAAACAAGTCTGGCGCTTCCTCCCCTGCAAATATTGCTCTAGATTTTTTTCCCCAAATAATTTATTTTATGACTGGCCTGTAACATTATTTCTTCTTATTTTAATGTCGTTTTTAAATTACAATTTCGATTGGCAGCAATAAATAGTAAAAGCAAACACTGACAAAAGCAGCGGAGGAGGGTATATACCATAGCTGCTCACTGTAATAAAAATAACTATGGGTTGTAGCTTTTGTCGTCGCAGCGCTGACGCGCGGTGTGTAACGCGGCGAATCGAAAATATATTTTGCAGCATCTATTCTGTCCGACAACGTCCGCTGCCGGACGCCCCGACAATAAATCATAACAACGTATATATAAACCAACCAAAATATTTTTTGTGTCGTCCGCTGCATGATGCCCACACCATGGCCCACACTTCGCGACAAGGGTTTTACTCGGATAAGGTCACTATTTACACACCTCTAGAGGAAAAAACAAAACATTTTGAACCCATTTATGCGTCTTTCTTACGGGTGATATATCACATATCAGGCCTTGAGGAAGAGCACAGACTATAGCATTTCGCCGCACGTCTATACTACATCCATAGAATGTACCTATGTGTTATCTTTGAAAGTCCTTTCAGTACGTCTAGGTGACGTCTTTCGGACGTTCGTTGTGCTCAATGTCGAATATGTATAATCCATATGACGTCCTCTGTACACTCCATCTGGATATAGACGTTTGGATCAAGCTGGTATATCTAATGGATGTCGGTGGTTGACTGGGGTACAAGAGGATGTTCTCCGACAGTGACATAGCCAAGAATTTCAGCTGCGGTCGAACTAAACTGTCCTAAATCGTGTCAGATGGTTTGGGACCCCACTTCAAGTCCAAGATAATCACAGAGTTGTGCCGGCCAAATGTTTTTTTCTCTCATGATAGACGAAATGCCAAAGCCAGAACAGCGTGTACAACAGTTGGATGTGCTTCTTAGATACTTCTCGGAAAGCCAGAAGCAAGTGGTCGTAGAGCATCTACAGTCTTTCAACCTGGGACGAGCCACAGGAGACATCATTGCAGGGTGTATAGAGAATGCGCTGGCTGAGCTGCCAACACAGGGATTGCTCTGCTTTTTTAGTGACGGCCCAAATGTCATGAAGAGTGTAAAGGCCAAGCTGAAGCTAAATGTGAACCCAAACCTAGTTGATATTGGGGAGTGCAACCTGCACAAAGTGCACAATGCGTTTGTCAAGGGTTTGGATGTGTTCTGCTCAGACGTTGAAGAGCTGGTAAGAGACGTTTACTACTATTTCAAGCATGCTGTGCGTGCAGAGGGCTTGAAAGAGCACCAGCAAACCTTAGCTATTGCACCTCACGTGTTCCTGCGCCATGTGTCCAATCAGTGGCTGACACTGCAGGACTCCCTCTCCCGTGTGCAAGAACAATTCGTGGCTTTGCAGTCTTTCTTCTCTGAGAAGGATGTGACAGTGCGGCGTTCGGATGCCCAGACCCAGCACAACCGGCTTGCTTCAGCCTTTTCCAGCAGGACTCTTTAGGCGAAAATCTTGTTCCTAAAAAATGCTGCAGAGCTTTTTGTTGGATTCCAGAAGCTCTTCCAGAGGCATGAGCCACTTCTACACATCCTCCATTCTGAGCTGTTTGCGCTGGTACTGCGAGTCCTTAGTCGTGTCTTGCGAAGCGAAGCGTTTTGTGAGAAAAGCGCAGAAGACCTGCAGAAACAGAAACTGAACCTGAATGATGCAACACTTTGGAAAGTGCGACCAGGAGTAGGTTCAGACACTGAAAAGGTAATGGAGACATGGGATCACAGCCAGAAGAAAGTGTTCCGCCTTGGAGCTCGAGCATTCTACCTCGCCTGCTCGAAAGCGCTTTTGCAGAAGCTCCCCTTGGCCAACAAAGTGATCCTGCACGCAAGGTTCCTTGCACTCGAGTACGACAATGCAGAAATGGAGGTGCGTTCCTTGCGCTATCTTGCAGCACAGCTGCCGCAGGACCTGGGTGATGACCAGGTGTTGTCACTTATTGATGAGTGGCACGTCTTCAAGTGTAATGGTAACAAGAGCGCCAAGTGCACACAAGAACGAATCGATGATTACTGGGCAAAGGTCTTTTCTCTGAGGTCAGCAACAGGAGAACAGAAATATCCCCTGCTTTCAAGGCTTATCAAGGCACTCCTCTCTCTGCCCCATGGCAATGCGGATTGTGAGAGGGGCTTCAGCGAAAATAAACACTTTCTCGAAGGGCGTAGTTCTCTAAGCATCGCAAGTATTGGAATGCGCCACATCAAGACTCACTTGCGGCGCTACGAAGGCGATGCCACTAAGGTGCCTCTCAGTCTTGACCTAATCCGAAGCGTCTAGCAGTCTCGGCTAAAGTATGCACAAAGAACGGCTGCCGAAGAAGCGACCAGCAAGCAGAAACCGTCAAAAGAAGACTGTGGCCTGGAGCAGTGCAGGCTAGCAGAAGAAAAGAAGGTTCTGGAAGACCTGGTTGTAGTATTTAAATTTTTTACTAGTTCTGTACACTGTACCGAGATGGCGCCACTGTTACACCATTGCGCCCGTGTTATCAGGGTTGCGTCCCCATGGCGCTTCAACCCCACGTTGTTGACCGTTGAATAAAGAGTACGCTTCAGTCACCGACCGCATCGGACGTGCCTCATTCTTCCGGGCTCTCGCCCCGGCCTCGCCGGTCGCCACTTCGGCATGTGAGAACCTCGTCTCTTCCGCAGGCCCACGCAGGCACTGCTCTTCTTTACTTTCTCGGGTGACCGCATTTTCATTTTCTTCTACATTTTTGGCGACGAGTATTTACTACATTTTTGGCGATCGAGTTTGGGATAATTTTTTTTTTCGCAATTTGAACCTTCGCCCTTCTTGAGGTTTTTGTTTCGCCGCGGCTCTGCTTTTGAGCATCGTTTTGAGAGGGCCCGAGCGGTTGGTTGGTCGTACTCCCCGTCCGACGGACTGGACGTGTATTTTCTTTCGCTCTTCGCGTCATCCTTGACATTCGATATGGCGTCGTGCAGAGTTCCCGCCAATTTTGTCAACACGCCCGGCGAACCGTCAACGCCGTGGCAAACATGGAAGAAAGGTTTTCTCAACTACCTCGAGGCGATCGACGCCGAGGATTTTCCGCCGAAACGAAAAATTGCGATTTTATTTTCATTTCTCGGCGATGAAGGAAATCGCGTCGTTGACGCGTTCGACTTGGCAGGTCCGTCCGTTAGCGCGACTCAGGACGAATTTCAAGTTTTATTGTCCGCTTTGGATTCACATTTCGCTTCCGCTCAGAACATTATTGTTGAGCGTAGGAAGTTCATCAACCGAGTACAAGGTCCAGGCGAGACCGTCCTCGAGTATCTTGGGGCGCTCAGACGCCTAGCATCTTTTTGCGATTACGGCGAGGCTTTGGAGAGCCGCGTCGCGGAGATGTTTATTTCGGGGATCCACAGCACAGAAGTGCAGGATCGTTTAATCCGAGAGTCCGACAGAGCTAACGCAACTAGCCTCGAGCGTGCTGTCCAACTAGCGCAGCAGTTCGAGCGGACATCTCGAGATTGCGATCTTTTTCGGCGTTTGTCAGACCACGATCCAAACGCGTCGCACGTGGGACAGCGTGTCCAAGATGGCCGTTCTCTTCAACCGTTGAGCGACCACCATGTCCAAGATGGCGAGGCATCTTCTTCACGGAGGACTCAACATCCTCCTCCCCGTCTCCCCCGAGACGTGAGCGTCCTTCTCCTCCTTCCCCGTCGGGTCGCGAGTTGAGACCTCCTCCCCCATTTATCCGCCGTCGTTCGCTCCCACGAGGAGCTCGCCCGCGCTCGTCGTGCAATTTTTGTTTCTTTTGTGGCCGCAAAAGCCACGCGCGGCAAGATTGTCCGGCATCCGGAGCTACGTGCTTCTCGTGTGGTCGTGCGGGCCACTTCGCCAACGTCTGCCGAAGTCGTCCAAGATGCGACCATTACCAGCATCAGCTGGCCTTTCCTGCGGGACGGCGAGCCTCCGTCCGCAACGACTACTACCGTCGACAAGCGGAGCCTGGTCCGACAGAGACCCCCGTGCGAGGCGTCACGTTCCCAGGCTACGAGCTCCCAGCAACAATCTGCGCCGTCGCGCCGCCCGATGATTTTCCGGAGCGGTGTCGTTTTTGCGGTGGCCTTTGTCACCAAAGGAAGTTTTGTCCGGCCGCCCACCGTCGCTGCTTCGACTGCCAGAAGCAAGGGCATCTGGACCGAGTCTGCGAGAGTCGACCCCGGTGGCCACGACTCGACCGTGGGGGGCCTAGCAACCCTTCCACCGTGTTCGCGTCCAACCACCGGAGGCGTCGAAAGCTGCATCACCCTTCGGCGCCCCGAGCGCCATGGTCCCAGCCCCGGGGAGGTACCTTGCCCCCGGAGCCCCCAGTTACTGCTGCAGCCCCGCCTGCAGTTCCTGCCGCTGCCCCGTCAGCCGCAGCCCCTTCCGCTGCAGTCCTGCCTGCAGCTCCGCCTGCAGTTCCTGCAGAGGTCGTGGAGCCTGTGCCCGAGGAGATCCTGTCTCCTGGGACGTCTCCAGACAACTGCTCATCCAGCCTCACAGAGATGGCTACTGAGGGTGCTACTTCCAGCACCACCTGTGACAGTTCAACAGTGCTGGCGCCGACACTTCTGAGTGTGTGTTCGACACCCTGCCGGGAGCCACCAGAGCCCCTGGGTCAAGACAAGTCCACTCTGCGACAAGACAGTCACTCACATCGTGCCTGGCTTCTGCCAGAGCATCTAAAAGACTATTTTTTGTTAACTTTTTCGGAAACAGTTCCTACGGACAAGTACAGGACATATAATTTTAATGCATGTGAACAACCACTGAACAATTTTTTTTTCATCCAGCTTACTGCCTCAGCGCAGCCTTTTCAAGTATGCTTTCCGCAAATCTCATTGCGATGTGCACTTTTCCTTTCAGTGAATTTCAAACTTTCCAACTGCCCTGCAGTTTGGCATCAGTTTTTTCCTTCCCTCACTGTTTTCGGGAAGAGTTTATTCATTTTTTTTCTAAGAAAGGGAAGAGTATGGAAATTATTTTTTTAAGGAAAGGAAAGATGTAGTATTTCAATTTTTTACTAGTTCTGTACACTATACCGAGATGGCGCCACTGTTACACCATTGCGCCCGTGTTATCAGGGTTGCGTCCCCATGGCGTTTCAACCCCACGTTGTTGACCGTTGAATAAAGAGTACGCTTCAGCCACCGACCGCATCGGACGTGCCTTATTCTTCCGGGGCTCCTTTCCCCCGGCCTCGCCGGTCGCCCCTTCGGCATGTAAGAACCTCGTCCCTTCCGCAGGCCCACGCAGGCACTGCTCTTCTTTATTTTCTCGGGTGACCGCATTTTCATTTTCTTCTACATTTTTGGCGACGAGTATTCACTGCACTGGTCGCAGCAAGTAGGGCACTGCTCACGAGTGCAAAAGAAATAATCAGTGCTGGTGTGAAGCGCAAAGACATGGACAAAGTACAAAGTGGCCACATCCTTCTCGCCAAAGGAAACTCTAGCCTCGAGCAAGCGCTTGGAAAGCTTCAGGAACTGAGCAAGCAGATTTCCAAGAAGCCGAAGCATTAACGTTTCCTGAGTTAAACCCGTTCATTTTAAAGTTTGTTCCTAAAATAAAATGTTGGGGCGTGCAATTCTTCATACTCTTGGTTGTGTTCATCATGGTTGGTGTATTATAACACTGGCAAGTTATAAAAACAATACTTGGCATTGGAGACTCTGGTACAAACATAGATTAATTGACTATACCTTTTTGCAGGTGGTCGGATGTGAGGTTATACAACTAGCTAACATGCCTTTATAAAGTGAATATTAAAATGGACCTTTTTCCAATAAACCACTGCGCTCCCGCACCCCATTTCTTCTGGCCTTGACTCCCGCTTTCGCCCTTCTTGCAGAGCACCGTTCCGTCGCGACACCAGTATGTTCCTACGGGAGCCGGCTAGTTCGAACTTCGGTTGTCGCTCATTTGTAGTTCGCGGCAAAACCGTCGGCCGACGCTCCTTGCTCGAAAGAAGTCCATTGCTGATAAGCTGCTCTAAAATTTTCTGCTGCTAATCTGCTCCAAACTTTAGACTTTTCTGCTGTGAAGTTGCTCCAAAATGCATAAACTGCTGCTCCAAAACGAGAATTTTGTGCTCCTAAGCTGCTCCAAAATCCAGATTTTTCTGCTCCAAAAATTGCTCCAAAACCTGTTTCACCTGTCTCACCCCTGAATACGTCTTTTTACCCCCAAGGAGCAGAGAATGAAGTACAATATAAAAACCCATGCAGAACTCGGTTTCAAAAGATAGGGACCTTGTCCTGGTGCCTTTTTGTTCACTGTTCTCTTTTCTGCACTTGGTACATAGGTATGTGACCTGTTCAGTTACCTAAAATGTCATCTGCCCTTTCAGCCTGTGGAGGTCCATGGGAATTAGAACGGAAGCATGAAAGCCATCTTCAGAATTACTTGGGCATCAAATCCTGTTACCCACGGGACATTCTTGAGTGAATCTGAAGTCCATGCTATTGATAGCTTCTCCATGTTAGTGATAGACTTCAGCTACAGCCTAGTTTTGTTATCTTTATTTCGGTCCCATCAATTTCCAGCTGCTGATGTCATCACTGTGTAATGCTGAAGTTCTAAAGGCCCCATAAATTACAGGCAGATCCAGGACACTGAGCACAACGAATGCAATGCTGCTGGTTCTCACGGCCAGCGACTTATACGCGCATACCCCTATCATACTATCACCCCAGGCCGAGTCCCTAATAGCCGCGTCCCACTAGAGTAACAGCAACAAACCACAGCGACAGACGACAATGAGCGACATACGACACCGACAGACAGCCTGTTTGTTGGAGTCCGCCGTCCCACCTGGCGACACGACGCAGATCACGGACACAAGGAAACTTGTTTCCTAGTGGGACTGGAGTTGTCAACAAAATACTTCAAAATACAGAGACAAACAGTAAGGCGACGCGGTTTTCGTGTTTTGCTCTTTGGGCGTAAAACGCGCCGACAAACGGTGAAAGTGGAGACGATTAACTTTATTTCTTGTTTAAGGCTTCCGATTGTCTTCATTTGACATTGACGACTTTCCGAAAACAGTCGTGACAATCGACACCCAACTTTTTCTGAACTAGAATTCCTGACTCGTTCCTTTCTTGGGTCGTTCGAAGCATTCCAGCTGGTCGCCACGGCATTTCACGCTGATTTGAGGACGTTTTCAACTTCATATCCGAATGACCGAGGGCAGACGTTTTATGGGGGACAATACGGGGGACGTTTTATGGGGGACAATCACACAACGGATGACAAGTCTCTCGTTATGCCGGAATTGCTTGCCGCGGAACTGGCGAAACGTGGTGTCCTACTTTGTGGACTTTGGTCAGGCTCCGCACATGGGTGAACCAATCCCAGGAACCCCGGAACCGGGGGGGGGGGGCAACGGGGGCTTGAGCACCCGCTGACATTTTCCAGAATGTGCTGGGCAGTATGCTGAGCACCCGTGCGTTTGGCTCAAAGCCTAGTGAACAATGCCTGGACCCCCCCCCCCTTCCACCCTCTCCTCTGTGTTCCTGTTGGCACAAGGCTTGCCCTTAGCCACGTACTTGGCTAAGGGGAAGCACGGGACTCTGTTTTTGTTACGGCCGGTTACCCACCAAATTGCGGCACAACCTTCGCACACGAAATTCCAGAAAACAAATAACGAAGTAAAGCAAAGTGTCAGTAAACCATGGACGACGCGGCACCTCCAAAAAAATTATGAGAAAAAACAAAACAAAAAACAAGCCGGCGTTTGCGGCTTGCATAGCACGGTCAGGGAAATCTATCTTCCCTTGCTTGGTCATTTTCCTGGGGCCCTCACACATGGTGGCACTCGCGGGTTGGCTATGCGGGAAAACGCGCAGCGCACTGTTTTTGTCCACCCAGCCAGCCGGCTTCTTCGTTTTGCTTATATTTTGAGCTGTGACGTTTCCCAAAAACTCAAAAACAACTTCTAGCTTTTTTTTTCTTGCGGCTGCGATTGCGGCTACGAGGGTCGTGTAACTGCTTCCGTGGGGAGAGCCGAAGCGCAAGATGGTCTGCGCGAGACGAAAGCCCTTCTTTGACGAGGGACTGCCTACGGATGTAGCAAGCTGAGGGAATAAAGTACCCCTACTCCCAAGGCAAGAGGAGTCCTTAGCAGGCATACTTCGGCATTCTCACTCATGAGTGCGATCACTCACGATCACTCCCGCTCACCGTCAGATTTGAGGTGATCGTGAGTGAGGCCGCGAGTCTCGAAAAATGTGAGTGTGAGTGTGGGTGTGATCGTGAGTTATGTGAACTCGTGAGTGTGAGTGCGATCGTGAGTTATGTGAACTCATGAGTGTGAAAGTGAGTCCTGAGAACTCATGAGTGTGAGTTTGATCGTGAGTGTGATCGTGAGTTCTGAGAGCTTATGAGTGTGAGTGTGATTGTGAGTCCTGCGAACACGAGCGTGAGTTTGATCGTAAGTGTGATCGTGAGTTATGAAAACCATTGAGTGTGAGTTTGAGTCCTGAGAACTCGTGAGTTTGAGTGTGAGTTCCGAAAACTGATGAGCGTGAGTGTGAGCGTGAGTTCTGAGGACTCTTTAGTGTGAGCTTGAGCTCTAAGTGAAGTACTCATGAGCGTGAGTTCTGAGATCTCTTGAGTGTGATTGTGAGTTTCAAGGCTCATGAGCATGAGCCTGGATCAAGACGTGAGTCTTAGGGTGGATACGAGTCTGGTGATTGCATTAGTCTGCCTGATGACGTGGGTCTGAGGACCATGGCCATGATGGGTCGCGGTGAGCGCTGGTATTAGCTGGGTTGGTCACGTGAGCTACCTGGCCATCTTAGTGGGCGAGGAGACTCCCGCTTCGCAGCTACTGCATGGGGCTCAGGGTTGGTTTGGGTGTCGCTCGCCTGCTCCTCCGCCATGTAAGCGCGCTTAGTCCTGTGGAGGGTGGAGGAGGAAGGGGGTAGGGGGTGCTTGTTCTTGCAGGTTCCTCCTTGCCAGCGCCCTCTGCAATGTCTAAACCAGCTGTGGAGGGCAGAGGGAGTGTGGGGGGGGGGGTCACTTTTGTCTCTCTTCGGCGTTTGCTCTTCGCTTCCCGGCAGACGGCGAGACACCAACGGACTGATGGCGCCTCGAGGCGGCGCGGTAACGTCGGAGTTGGGGAAGCGCTCCAAATGGTTAGCGCTCCTCTCCTCTCTTTGTGGCATAGAAAGGCTCGTGTGGATTTCGGCTCCTGTTGCGAAGTTGGTGCCGGTGGGCATAGAATTTTATGATTGCGTCAACTATAACGTTCGCACGACTGTGACAAAATTAAGTGACTCGCATGATCCTCATCAGCACCCAGTCGAACAAACAATTTTATCTTTCTGCGCACCTCACCGTACCTTTCGCATATGAGTCATCACTCAAAAAGTGCAACAAAGGCGGTGTCATGATCGAAGCTTCGAGTGAGATATTTTACATTGTGCAATATCATGCTTTTTTGTGTCGTTCGGGGTGAGATAGCGCAAGTGCATGATAGCCAGCCAGCAATGGCCAGCCGGAGCCACGAGAGTGCTGCATTCAGCTACACGAGCGGAGGTGTCTCTGCTAATGGGGCGGCGAGTCTGCCCATCAGGCCGTGGCGAGCGGCGGCGACCCCAATTTCAGCAGTCCCCGTGTGCACGTGTGCGCCATGTCCCTGTTTATTTCATGCGTTTTTTTAAGGCCATCGGAGCCTTGATAGGTCGAAGTGTTTAGAGCATATTCCAGAGTTGTCATTTGAACACCAGTTTGAGTTGTCTTCACCACTTGTGGAGTCGCTCTATAATAATCGCCGCCAGATTGGTCTGTCTTCGCTCGTCTCCCAGGAAGTGACACAACACAACGAGAAGGCAGCGAATGGGTTTACTGCACTTCCCTGTTGCCCGTCTTCGAGAGCCGGTAGTCCGGACCCGCCGACCCTAGTTGTTGCCCGTCGTTCATAGCTCGCAGTCGGAGTCCGTGTCCAGGCCTGCGGATCGTCCTTCCCACGCCAGCGCTGCGTAGGCTAGCTGTTGCGAGCTACCACAGTCAGAGTCTCGCTGCGGAACCACTCCTGGATCGTCATGGCCTAGGACGCTATTGCCAGGGCTCGCAATTTCCACCAGTCCTGATCCGAACCTCGCTGGTGGAATGCTCCGGGGATCGACATGGGCCGGACCAGTCAGAACGGCTCTATCGTTCCTGCACGGCCTGTTACAAGGTGAGCCGACAGATGGCGCCACCACCCAGGCAATGCGGTGGCGTACCGGCCTCCCCCCCCCCCACCCCGCCACTACTCTCCCGACCAAGGGCTGCCCAGACGAAGAAGCCGGCGAGCATGGCGGACGCAGATGCCGTCCACATTGTAACCATTAAGCAAACATTAAACTAGTTACGTTCGATAACACGCCTTTTGAAACATGGTGTCAGAAGCGGCAATAGCCAACGCTTGAGCTACGACCGCCACGACCACGGAAGCAAGCATGGACAGGATCCCGCCGCCGCCGAAGTTTGAAAACGCCAGCAACGCTGCGGAACAATGGCGCACGTTCAAACAAGCCTTCACGCTGTACCTGAAAGCGACCGATGCCGCTGGAGCATCGTCGGAAAGGCAAGTCGCACTTCTCACGGTTGGAGGACCAAGCCTGCTAGACATTTACAATACTCTGGACTTCGGAGAGTGTACGCAAGCGAGACCGCACCCTGAATTTGACTTCGACCACGTTGTGAAGCTACTGGATGCGCACTTTCTGCCGAAGCAGAACGAAGTGTACTCACGCTACGTCTTTCGCATGCGAGTACAACTCCCCGACGAGAGGTTCGACACTTTTCTGACCGACCTGAAACTGAAAACCCGCGACTGCAATTTCGGAGCAGAAAAGGAGAAGATGATCCGTGACCAAATCGTCTGTGGAGTAAACGACGAGAAAGCACGTGCGGACATTCTGAAACTCGAGAAACCGACGCTTGAAAAAGTCGTCAAGGTGTGCCTAGCGCACGAGTCGACGAAGCTTCAAATGAAGGTGTTCAGAGAAGGCACCACGGTCGCCGAGGAAGTCCACGCAATGAAAGGTAGCAGCAATCGCCGCCGACTACCGCGTGCCGACCGAGAGAAAGAAAACAGACTGCGTTCAAGCAACCAGTACAGAGCTGTAGATACTGCGGCAGGACTCACGAGCGCACAAGACAAGCATGTCCAGCATGGAACCAAACCTGCAACAAGTGCAAGAAGCGGAACCATTTTGCAACGGTATGCAAAAGCACCAAGACCGTCGCCAGTGTGGAGGAGACGACGACGACGACTCAACAGAAGAGATACTCACGGTGCAGGACGGCAAAGCAAGCTCGTTATTTGCAACCTTGACCGTCAATGAAAGAAAAGTCAAGTTCCAAGTGGACAGTGGAGCTGCAGTGAATGTTATCAACCACAAGAGTGTGACACCCAGACAGATCGAGCCAACCTCGACAACCCTGCGCATGTGGAATGGCACGAAAGTCATCCCATCTGGCAAAGCAAGGCTGAAGGTGACTACAGCCAACGGGCAGAAACACACCGTTGACTTCATTGTGGTCCGTAACGACTTCACACCCCTCATAGGACGGAAGACAGCTGAACTGATCGGGCTAATCACGGTTGACTACGGCCTGGTTGCCAGCGTTGGTGAAGTGAACTCAAGAGACCACATCACGAAGAGGTACCCCGACGTTTTTGGAACCTCTGTAGGCTCTCTGCCCGGACCCGTACACCTTGTGACCAAGCCAGCGGCATGTCCCAAAGCAGTAACAAGTTGCCGAGTCCCAGTGAACATCAAGCCTCAGCTCGAGACAACTATAAGACGCTTGGAACAAACAGGAATCATCAAGAGTGTCACTGAACCGACACCTTGGGTCAGCCGAATGGTCATCGCTACAAAGAAAAATGGTGAAATGAGAATCTGCATTGACCCTCAGGCTCTCAACGAAGCCTTAGAGCGGGAGAGACACCCCTTACCGATCCTGGATGACATTTTGCCTGAAGTCGCAAAGGCAAAGATATTCTCGAAGTTCGACCTACGAGACGGCTACTGGCATTGTATCCTGGACGAAGAATCTAGCCTCCTCACTACCTTCCAGACACCAATGGGACGCTACAGATGGCTACGCCTCCCATTTGGACTCGCTGTCAGCAGCGAAATCTTTCAGAAGAGACTGCAGTCAGCTCTGGATGGACTGCGTGGTGTGCTATGTGTGGCAGATGACATTCTGGTATATGGTATCGGCGAAACAGATGCGGAAGCTCGCAGTGACCATGACAAGAAGCTGGAAAGCCTGCTGCAGAGATGTCAGAAGATTGGTGTGCGACTCAACCGAGACAAGACGGAGCTGCATCGCTCAAGTACAACATTTCTGGGGCACCTACTGACAAAGGATGGACTACGTGTTGACCCTGAAAAGGTCAGAGCCATTCAAGAAATGCCCCCACCAACTGACGTCCAAGGTGTGCAACGCTTTTGTGGAATGGTCAACTACCTTGCACGTTTTCTGCCAAAGCTCTCCCAGGTCACGGAACCGCTCAGAAAGCTGGTCATCAACAGTGAACCGTGGGCATGGAGCAATGAACAAGACAACGCGTTTCAAGAGACAAAGAACTTGGTAGCAAGAGCCCCAGTCTTGGCATATTACAACCCACAGAAACCGCTGGTGGTACAATGCGATGCCAGCGAACGTGGCTTAGGAGCTGCACTCCTTCAAGATGGACAGCCATTGTCCTTTGCGAGCAGAGCTCTTACGCCTACTGAAGTGCGGTATGCGCAGATAGAGAAGGAGATGCTTGCCATAGTCTTCTCGTTGAACAAGTTTCACCAGTACACTTTTGGAAGATTGACGACTGTAATCACAGACCATAAGCCACTACAAGCCATCATGAAGAAGCAGCTGGACCAAGTTCCAAGAAGGCTGCAAGGGATGATCCTACAGACTCAACGCTACAACATCGACCTACAGTACCGACCAGGAAAGGAACTTCTGCTGGCCGATACAATGTCACGAGCATTCTTGCCAGATGACCGATGCGAACAGCAGCTCGAAGACATCAACGTGGTGAACCACTTACCTGTGCGAAAGGATACTGCAGAAAAGATCCGCAACGCAACCCTGAAGGATGACACCTTGCAAAAGCTGACAGCAGTGATCCTAACAGGATGGCCACAGGAAAGGCACAACGTTGCACCAGAAATCAGGATGTACTTCCCTTTCCGAGACGAACTTGTCGTGGAAGATGACATTGTATACAAGGGACAACGACTGGTGATCCCAAAAGCACTCCGTGGAGAGATGAAAGAAAAGCTACATTCATCACACATGGGCATCGAAAGCACTCTACGACGTGCACGTGACAGTATTTTCTGGCCGAGCATGAATGCTGAAATCAAGGACCACATATCAGCCTGTAATGTGTGTCAGAAACATGCACCAGCGCAACAACGAGAGACGCTGAAACCACACCCAAGACCAGACTTTCCATGGGAACGTGTCGGATGCGACATACTGGAGCACAAGAGCAAGCACTTCCTAGTCACAGTGGACTATTACAGCAACTTCTGGGAGGTCGACCAACTCAGCTCGTTAACATCTGCTCATGTGATACGCAGACTGAAAGCGCACTTCGCAAGACACGGCATCCCAAGTGTTCTGATCACGGACAACGGCTCACAGTTTGCTTGTGAAGCGTTCAACAAATTCTCGATCGATTGGAACTTCGAACATGTCACGTCCAGCCCACGATACCCAAGATCGAACGGTATGGCTGAGTCTGCCGTGAAGACTGTCAAAATGCTCTTAAAGAAAGCAGACGAAAGCAATGGCGATCCTCAGATGGCATTCCTTGACCATCGTAACACGCCGTTGCAACACATGCATGCAAGCCCTGCACAGCTCCTCATGGGTCGACGCACGCGCACATGTGTACCAACGACAACCAAGCAGCTGCTGCCAAAAACTGTCAGTGCCAGAAACCAGTTGGAGCAGAAGAAACGAAGGATGGTTTTCTACCACGACAAACGGGCCAAAGACCTTCGTCCTCTGAGCATGGGACAAGATGTGATGGTTCTCCCAACCAAAGAAGCATTATGGGCAAAGGGAACCATCAAGGAGCAATGTGGTGACAGGTCATACAAAGTACAGGTCAGTGACAGCGTGCTACGCCGCAACAGAGTGCACATTCGAGACATACCCAGTTGCCAACAAGCTGAAGCAGATGTCTCAACTTCTCAGGACGATCGTGAGCACCACAGAACACCCCAGGTCAAAAGTTCCCCTCAGCGCGAACCAGACACGACACCAGTACCTGAGACTTACGAGCCTGACCACCAACTCTCCCCAATCCGTACCCCTACGCGCCCAAAGAGAACAGCAGCTCTACCAAAGAAGTTTCAAGACTTTATTGTGGGGTAGTCCCTACTTAAACAAAGGAGGATGTTACAAGATGAGCCGACAGATGGCGCCACCACCCAAGCAATGCGGTGGCGTACCGGCCTCCCCCCCCCCGCCTCTACTCTCCTAGACGAAGAAGCCGGCGAGCATGGCGGACGCAGATGCCGTCCACATTGTAACCATTAAGCAAACATTAAACTAGTTACGTTCGATAACACGCCTTTTGAAACACGGCCCCAGCCTCGTGCAGCACGCTCTTCCTCTTTCCTCGCCGGCTGGCCCCCGCTCGCGCCCCGCTCGACCGTCCTCTTATTCTCCCGTCGCCCTTACGACACTAGAATAAAATATGGGTAATTAGAACCAAACTGTGCATGCTAGAGAACCGTACATAAGCCTGGTGTAAAAAGGCAACAGGCAACAAAGTGCACGTGTGAGAAGGATATATACGCTTCGCATGAGCTTTTTCTAAAGAAATACTTTTGCATCCTATTTTTTGCACGCCGTCACATTTGTTACCAGGCTCAGGATTAAATTTGGTATCCGAAACAAACAAAACATTTTTTCTACGAAAATCCACTATTTGAAAACTCGCAGGTTTCGAAGGTTTTGGTTGCAACCGCGCGTGCCGAACGGGTCGCGCGGTCGCAACCAAATGAACGCCTTCAACTACGAGTACCGGAACGGGGCGACGGGCATCTCGCTTGAAGACCTGATAGCCTGATCCTCGATGTCACAGCGAAGCAACAATCGGCCCGATATTTCCTACCGCATTTCTCTATGTGGCCGTCTGAGAGACTTGTAAAACAGCTTGTATAAATATGTTCTTTTGCCGAGTATCTGCAAAGCGAGTTTGTCACACCACTTTCCACACCTGCACATGTATTTTCGTTCACTTCAACAATTAATGTAAAATTCACTTACTTGATGCGTCGCACTGCAGTAATCCACTTTGTCGCCGTATCGCTTCCCAAAATCTTGAAGGGAAGCGGTTAAATTTGACGCTTGAGTCACCTTCGCGACTGTGGCAGTCTTTCACGCAGCAATAACGACGTTTATTTTTTGTGGAAACTCTAGGAGTAGGCGAAATGTCACAAGAACCCGGTGAGGTCATAGAGACGTGAAGTTGAGGCTTACTTTTACGAAAAACAGTTACAAAAAGGCTCACGCCGATTCGAAATGCCACATTCACACGTGGTTTCTCAATGCGCCCGCCTGCAGTCCCCGCACGACCCAGGTCGCCCTGGCCTACCCACGTGTCTCACTCCAATGAATTTACTGGCTTCACAGGATTCGTAGAATTCGCCGTGTGCCGTGTGCCTGCATACACTGAGAAATAGATGACGGCGGCACCGCAACGTTGTGGCGCCTGCCCCACGGCCACAGCCGGGTTGCCGGCGCTACGGCTGCGCGACTGCGAGGCGCCAAATGCCCGGGCTTCTCGGGCTTCGTGCATGACGCTGTGCTCCCCTTGCCCGTTGTTTACTCATGTTGCGTTTTTGCATTATTATGGTTGAATGGGGTGTAGCACGATTGCCCCGCGTGCAGAATCCCTGTCGCAAAAGCCCCGCGTCATTAGCCCCACGTTTCGAAAACCCCGCGTCCAATTACCCCGTCCCGTATTCCCCCCGTGCCAAAAGCACCGTCCTCACTGCATGCTCCACTCTCTTTGCGCTTCAACCACCATTTTTCGATGTGTCAAACTAAACTGTTCAGGGTCTACAACAGGTATTTTAAGTTAAAGAAACAGCAAAATTATGTTAACCTGAACCGCTGAAATCTTATAATGACGTACTGTGGCGAATTGCATAAACCTGCATAACCAGCAATAACTACCTAGATGGATACAATTATATTTTAGAACGACGTAAAAATTGAACTGGTGTTTGGTGATGTATACATAATAAGCATGGCGCCATGAGCTGCGGGTTAAGAGTTTTGACAGAACCCACTTCGTCGGAGCTGCGGGTCCGCGCGTGCTTCAGAGTCGACGAAAGCTTTAGTCCAATGCTTATTCACATAATCTGTGACTTTAAAGAAATATTTTTGCCAGTGATTGATATTTTCTGTTTGTTCTAGCTTCCAACGTCACAAGACTTGAAGGAGTATAGCGTACGCCTGAAGGACGTGAAGCTTTATCCAGTTATTCCTTACTTGAGTCCCGGGAGCGGCATGGTTATGTTAGGCAAGCTGGAGTAAATAGAATGCTCCGCCATGGCGCTGAAGACCCGGCCACTTGACACGGGGGATTCGCATTATGGGCTTCTGAAACTGGGGGCCTCTGAAAGCAGGGCAAAAAAACCGGGGTGTTTGCCGCGGTGCATTTGACATGGGGCTTTTGACATCGGGTGCTTTCGTGCACCACCCGTTGAATGCATGGGTACTCAGAGGGTGGTAAGAATTTCTTGTAAAACAAAAAGAATATATTTGAGAATAAACTTTTTATAATTGAATTCTAAAACACTTTTATCACTTGAACGCCTATGACACATCGCGATGATTCAAGCCCGCAATGAAATTTTAGAATGGTGTAGCACAGGGCAAGATTGATCGGCGGGTCGTTGAAGTGCGCTACTGCGTTGAATGAATACTTGCTAACCGAGGGACAGAGAACCTGTCTAGAAAAGACGCGGGTTTGATAATTATGTAACATAAATTATAATATTTCTTGTGAATGTGTAACTAAATAACTAGGAAAACCGTTTGGCATCATTTCTGCCAGTTATGAAAAAAAAAATGCCACTCAACTTCAACTTTCCGAATGTGCTGCTGATTTCCGGGAACTAAATGCCCTAAATAATGCTAAATATTGTATTTAAAAACACCGCCCAGTTCAATTTTGATATGGGTGGACATTGTGTCCGGGTAAGGCGTTGTGGTCGCAAAGCTGTGACACTTCATGTCGTGCAAGCACGCACACTTAAAAGAACCATGAAGACACCTTCGGTATTTTATTTTACAATTGGAATAGGCTTCAGGCAATGTTGACAAAGTCATAACTAGGGATGCTGCGAACCACCCTAGGTTCGAATCGAAAGGTTTCGATATTTTCGAACCGAATTGAGGTTCGAATTCGAAAAGTTCGCAACTTTCAAACACCGTGGAGTTTCTTAATCGAGAAGTTCGAAGCTTTCACGGTTTCTAAAAATTCGGATTCGATTACTTCGAATTTTTTTTACTTGAGGTTCGATAAATTCGAAGATTTCGAACTTTCCTAACTTGAAATTCGAGAGATTCGAAAATTTAAAACTTTTTGGGATCTAAAGTTTGAAAAATTCAAACATTTCGAATTTCTTTGAATCTGTAGTTCGACAAATGCGAGGATTTCGAATTTCGTTCTAATCTGAATTTTGAAAAATCAAACGTTTCGAATTTTTATAGATATAAAGTGCGATAAATTCGAAGATTTCGAATTTATTTCTACATAAAGTTCGAAGGTTTCAATGTTCTTTTAGGGCTAAACTCGAAAAAAAACTTTGAAGGTTTCGAATTTCTTCCAAGTGCGCAAAGCTCGAAGTCCGATTTTCATGTTCCTCCACAGTTTCAGTTTCAAATAACGTTTTCACGCCTCAGTGGTTTTCACGAAATCAGGATTAGAAAAGTTCAGAGGTGATATGTAGACTGCGCGAAGTTGCTCAGGCAATTAAATGAGACGACGAGTGTCCCGGATGTGCTGGAATATTTGCCAGTGCAGAGTGACGTGTGACCATAGATCAGTGATTGTGACCGCCAGCCCGGGGAGGACGGGGGGGGGTTAACGTGCATCACGCAGTAGTGATAACATGAACGCAATGTTTAACGATACAGTCGATACTCATCCAGTACGAAACGACCAGGGGCAGGCAGGTGGTTGAGGCTCAGAAAAACCTTGAAGCGATCTGGCAAACTGCCTTCCTACCCCTTGAACGCTGGTAGTAATCCGATCGAACGCCGCCCGAGTGACGCTGGCATATAGTAATTTTAGTTTGCACATGATGCAAAATCCTGAGACCATGAATGAAATTTGAAAGAAAAAGTGAAAGAGGACACAAAAAAGGGACAGGAGACCGTAAGAAGCTCAGCTAGCTCAGGACAACGTCGAGTTTGAGACGTTGTCCTGTCCCCTTTTTTCTGTCTTCTTAAACTTTTTCTTTCAAATTTCATTCCCAGTCTCAGGATTTTGCATCATGATCAACATACACCAGCTCGCCTGCAATTTGACAATTTTTTGGTTTGTAATTGCTCTGGACGTTTATTTTCCGGGACGGAAGAAACGCCGAGCAAACAGCACAGAAGCCGACACAACTCGAGGTCGAGGAGCGTTCTACCATACCAGTGGCGTCGGAAGAGGAAAAACTGGGGACAAAAAAAAAGGGGGGAGGGGGGTTATTTTGGACTGTTAAAGAAAACAATATGGGGAAAGACGGCGTGGTCGAGCTTATTTTAATCTGAAATTATTTACGCATATGTATAGCTACTGTCGCTCTTCACAGCATAAAAGAACGCGTAGATGGTCATTGTTAGAAACTCGTTGTCAGAAGGCACTACTCGTCACATGCTTAGTGGTTCGGAAGTTCAAAGCTATGTCTTTGCGACCTAAATAACTGTGCCTTTAATAAAAAAAAATCAAACATAACAATAAATGCGAAAATAAAAAGCTGGCGAGCAAAAGAAACTATCAAGAATCCGCCAAAAGTGTTGTATTCTTCCCCCATGAGTTAATTTATTCCTCAACGGGAAAAAAAAACAATAAATGCTATTATTTTGTATTCCGCAGATGGCAAAATATGTACTGTCTGTGGTGTTAATTTAAATGCGATACCTCAAACAATTTAGACGAAAACCAATTGCCAAGTTTAGGGTATAATTGCCCGTAGATACATGTTTGGACATTTCTTCGAAACTCATCTTGAGCAGCAATATTCATATCTTAAAACGACACTTACCTAGGCTATACATAGATAAGTTTTAAAAAGTTTAACATCTCTACCATAAATAGCTTCTGCAATAGCGCGCTTCAAATATGGCACAAACGACAATTGTCAAAAACCCGTCGTCCTTGTTTGCTCCTTCGGGAATTTATTTCTTTAAAACTAAGCATGCCAGAACATAGAATTCGAAATAAACGGCATTGTCTTTTGCAAGGAATGCGGCACCGCATGTAAAATTTCGAGAAAAAAATTTGTACGAATGTACCTCACGGCTTGAATCCAAATAAAACCCCCGCCCGTCTTTTGAAGTTCGACCAACTTCGAACTTTTACCCTAAAAGTTTGAAGTTCTTCGAACTTTTGACTTTTCAGGATTCGAAAGTTCGGAAATTTTCGGATTTTTAGATAAATAACTTTAAAAAGTTCGGAAAATGATCGAGTTTTTTCGCGTAGGGAGGTCGAAAGTTCGAAAATTGATCGAATTTCTTAGCGTAGGGAGTTCGAAAGTTCGAAAAGCTTCGAACATTTTAGTGGAAGAAAATTGAAAGTCCGACAAGCATCGAATTTCGCAGCGTAATAAGTTCGAAAAGGATCGAACTTTTTAACGTAATGAGTTTGAAGGTTCGAAAAACATTGCGTTTCTGAACGTGTAAAGTTCGAAATTTCGAAAAGCGTCGAACTTCTTAGTTCAACAAGGTCGAAAATTCGACTTCCGTCGAATTTCTCGATATGGAAAGTTCAAAAATTCGAAATATTTGGAACCTTTCGAACTGCTTGATTCGATCATCGAACCTTCGGTTCGAAATAAGTTCGTGGCATCCCTAGTCATAACCTGTACTGACGCTTGTGCGCCGAACAAATCACTTAGATAGACCCCGCTAGTATTCGTACCCGTGGCGACGCCTCGAAAAGGCGGGAAGACCGATTTTCCGTGACGTTCAAGCGTAACATCAGAGTAGGCTCGTAGAGGCCGGTTCACACATCTGCCTTCCGAGCTACAGGAACGACAGAAACGACACGAACGACATGACACCGGGACAACCGTGACACATGATTGCTTGATAAAGCTGCTCTTTGCCATCTCTGTCACGTTCTGTAATGCGAACAGAATCGTCCCGGTGTCATGTCGTTCGTGTTGTTTCTGTCGCTCGGAACGCAGATGTGTGAACCGGGCTTCAGGTAATAGACCGACCCACCGCCAGTTCCGCTACGCCTCCTCTGGCGCAATGCAATGCGGGAACTGTAGTCTTTCCGCACGAGGGTCAACGCCGCTGTAGGTTTGCGCGTGTCGATCACGAGCCGTCTCGTGCACTTCCGCTGCCTCCTGTGAAGTACAACTATGGCTGCGTCACGCACACTCCAGACCGGTTTGGTGAGGGGCGGGGGTTGTATAAAACGGGAAAAGGGGTTTAATGCCTATGCAGATTGTTATCCTCCTGGAAGGGGAAAGACTCGCATAGGCAATGGGGAAGGGGGAAAAAAGATGTGAGAGGGGTTTGTTAAAAATAGTTGGCCGCAAATATGCGAAAGGGTGCCAATCAATCAACGTATGTGAGGGAAACGTTGGAGAGGAAATGTAGGGCGTTGGCAGATCATAGCTCATGACCAGTTGTGATTAAGTCACATGTCGCGAAACAGCGACGCGCGCAATCTAGCTGGTATAGTTGTGTCTCTTTCAGATCCATGACTCACACAGGTCTGTCGCGTCGCTGCGAAGCGGCGGCGCGATTAAGTTCGTAGTTTCACGGCTACCACAAATGTCATTGTGGTAGCCGTGAAAGTGTGTGAGATCGGTCTATTGGTCAAAGCGAACGGCGAGCTCTGGTTTTCATTCTTGGTCGGGAGGTGTTTACAGATATTGCGTTTTCCTGGTTGATAACAAGAAACTATTGATATGTCGGGCCTGAAATGTTCACTACAGTACACACGGATGAGCGCTGTTGAATACTATATAAATAGGATTACGCTTCCAGTGAGAGCTCGAGCACGTAGAATTGGTCAGCTGCCCAATGGCAAAGAAGACGACATAGACGATAGATCTCTGCCAGCTCCAACCTATAAGCTACAACAATGTAAATACCTCGTTCATCGACTCTTAAAGACTACCGAAACATACGGGTTAACCTCTACGTCACTACCTTTTTCGGAACGCTTGCAAGACGAGAATGCAAAACATCAGTTTTGGTATTTCGCGTGCATTACTGGGCACAAAATAAGCCTCACATGATTCTGCAAAAAAATGAGCGGTATACGAGGCCACCACCGCGTTGAGAAACACCCTTTTAGAAAAAGTTTGGAACAATTATGCATCTCGCGAGCTTCGAGTGTGCACGCAGCGAAAAGCACGACAGAAAGCAACAATTACGTCCGGCCGTCTAGCTGCCGAGCGCCGAGCCTCAGCTTCAGGCACGCTCCTTACGTAAAAAAAAAAAAAATATCCGCTAGACAGGCCGAGCACACGCCTGTACGGCCAAACGTATCCAAAAGGCCGCCACGCCGCACGCACCACTCCAGCAACGTAAGCGCACAGCGCATTGCATACGAAGAGTGAGGAGCATTTGCGCTTGTCCCACCTGCGCCCTGTCCACACCGCAGTGCGCTGCGAACACGCGAAGAACGCGAGACGTCAAGAAGCCAACGCCGCGTCGATGAAAGAGAGAGAAAGGGAAATGTCGTCTAGACGTCCGAGTAAAAAAAGAGAAACGTGTCGACGAAATGTAGCACACTCTGTCGAGCGTCGAATGTCGAAGAAACGATCTGCCGATGAAACATCGCAGTGGCGATGAAACAATCTGTCTATGAAACCTTGTTCGATGAACTGCGCGCCAAGAATGACGCGGCTTGCCATATGAAAAGTGGCGCACCCTACGTGATCGAGAGCGCGACATAGAGACACACGGAGACGATCCCAAACCCCCAATCCACTCCAAAACAAATTAAGCAAAGCCATACCAAACCAACCCAAATGAAACTAATCCAAGGACGGCTGCACGTATCAAGATAATAAATGCTGACAGTATTTTATAATGGCCGAGATGACTGCAAAACAAAGCCGGCTGATGATTCCTTAAATCGCAGCCTACTCCGGCAAGCACGGTCGATCTACAAAAGCAGAAACAACTCGATTGAGAAGGAAAACTCGGCCTCCAACGGTCTCTGCTCATAGAATAGCATACGACTGACGGACACCACTGCCAACAGGGATGAAGGTGAGATTTCAAACCAGAGGTATGTCACTTTACCTAATATTACCGCCCCCCCCCCCCAAAAAAAAAAAAGAGAAAAAAAATTTGGTCGGTGCATATGTTTATGGTATATATATGCTGCATAAACTTCCGTAGAAGTATGTGTGGGTGGCACAAAAAAAGAAACGGGGGTGATATATGTACTAATCGTTCATTTGTGTACAAATGAGCGAGGTATGCATAGCGAGACGATGCTCCAATCACTGCGACGTTGTCTGTGTAACCTGTCGGAAGGCGCGTTTGTGTTTTACCGCTGCCCTTGTCAGCAGGCGAAAGTTCAACACACCCAGTTTCGTCAGCTTGCATTTAGTTTCTTTCGTAATTATTCCAGGTGAACGAAATTGGGTAGGAATGTGCGGAGCATAAACATAAACATAGTACATTTCTTTCAAATTGGATAAGCGGTTCAGAAGTTCACTGTTTTGGGGTAGTTTCCCGCCGCACAACTCACGCGAAGACAAAACAACGGCTTGCGAGGAACAAAAGAAAAACAAAGAATGCAACCTGTAAGCGTGATGACCTGTGAGTGTGAGGACCTGTGAGTAAGATCAGCGTGAAGACCTGTGTGAGTGTGGGGAGGGGACCGTGAGGAGCTGTGAGTGTGAAGACCTGTGAGTGCGAGGACCGTGATGACCTGAGTGTGAGGACAATAAGGACCTGTGTGAGTGTGAGGACCGTGAGGACCTGTGAGTGTGAGGACCGTGAGGAGCTGTTAGTGTGAGGACCTGTGAGTGCAAGGACCGTGATGACCTGTGAGTGTGAGGACCGTGAGGGCCTGTGTGAGTCTGAGGACCTTCAGGACCTGTGAGTGTGAGGACTTTGAAGAGCTGTGAGTGTGAGGACCTGTGAGTGCGAGGACCGTGATGACCTGTGAGTGTGAGGACCTGTGAGTGTGATGACCTGTGAGTCTGATGACCTGTGAGTCTGATGATGCGTGATGACCTGTGAGCGTGATGACCGTGATGATCTGTGAGCGTGACGACCGTGATGATGACGGCGAGTGAGTTTTGGTTTTGTGTTGAACCGTGAGGGTGAGTCCCGGTGATGACCCTATTTTGAATAAATCGTGATCGTGAGTGGGCGTGAGTCCTGATTGAGGAAAAAATGGTGATCGTGAGTTGGAGTGAGGACAGCTTAAAATGCCGACCTATGTTAGCAGGTGACACAGTTTGTCAAGGGAGAGATCGCACTGCGGTCTGTGCTGAAGCGCCGCTATCACGATGGTCGTTGAGACATCAACAATCGCGGCATTCTCGCCTTTTTTGTGTGTGTCTGGTTGTCGAAACACCATTTGGTTCTTGGCGAGCCAGCCTGCTGTGTTCAGGCGGGCACCCTATTATACACCCAGACGGGTTTACCCAGTCTTTGGGCAGTAACTACACTCTCAACAAAAGAATAGTCGTAGGGTACTACTTTGGGGTAGTCAGAAGCCGTCACAGATATCGCTACACCCCCTTAGTTATACTAACGACCCCATGTGTAGTCACACGGCACGCAATCAACAGGTAGTCACAGTGACCACCCCTAAAAAGCAACATGGCGGCTGGCAAGCGACAGTGGAGCAATACGAGTAAGGCCTAGCGAGCTGGACTGCTTTTTGCTAAAATACGATTCTCAAGCTCGTACGCCCGTTCGCTGCCTGCCGTGCGCACTAAAGCACACCAAAACGCGCCTTGAAGCACCGGCACCGCACCTATTACGAATAGAGGCGAGGCGACGATGTGAGGGGGGCATTCGAGGGGGTCTGTCCGCGACTGCTTTCGCGCGGCCGGCTGCATATACTTCGCGGCCAGAAAACATTCAAAGAAGGAATCATATAGCGACAAATGGAATGATGTCTTTATTGAACAGAGCATCTGCTTGCTGTGTGTTGTGTTGCTGCCTACGCAGCCGAAGTGACACTCTCCAGTACCGGTGCAGAACAACCTTATCTTTATTCGTGCTTGCTCTTTTATAACCCTCGCGATAGTGGTGCATGTGATGTTTTGATTATGATCGTGCAGAAAGATGTAAGAAACGAATGTGCCGCTCAAGTCTGTTTCGCTCGAACAGAGTCTGACTGCTCGGACGGCAGATTGCCGGGTTTTGGCGCCTGGCATACGGATTATGTCAATCATTCTGCTAGTCGCACTCTTCCACCATGATTTTGGATGTCCGTGATGGAAACATCACGTGCACCATATTTTCAGTCGCTGAGAGTTACTCCAACACACTTATTGATTTTGTTTCTCACGACCACAGCCAGGGCATTATTTTCGGCTTCTGGTTGGCCACATTCGTATTTGTGAAGACACCCTGGGAGCACGCCGAGCACGCTTTCGGCCAATGGTGTCTCTTCATTTGACTTCCATACTTCCCAATGAATGGCCAAACTCTTTGTATATCTGGTTCTGCGGTGGGGTATTATTGGTCTCTATGACTGAATTGCTGGATCACGCTTCCCGCTTCGCGAGTGCTGCCACCGGACGGCCATCTTGCATGTTGCAAGCTCGATTTTTAGAGCGTTGCAGAGGCTGGGCGGCTGCGTCCTGAAGACACGTTTTCTACTTGTTTGTCGTAATTCGCCGAAGAAATTTTTTAAAACCTTGTGTAAACAGTAAAAATTGCATTTGAGAAGACGTGGAAGTTTATACGAAAGCTCAGCAGCACAGGAAAAAGGCACAACGCATTGAAAGCAGCTTTTGTGGTGTGATCAAAGCCCCCTTGGTGTGCCAAAGTGCCGCATTTCTGAGCCTTCGCACGCTTGTATAACGATCAACAATCGACGCCGTGGCAAAGTTTTAAAGGTGTGTCGTGCATAGATGTGTCTGCATCATATATTGGCCACGTAGGTCTGGATTGTCCAGCTGTTCCGGCGAGTTGCTATCTATAATGTGCCTTGTGGAACCAAGATCGCGAAGATCTTCCTTTAAAGGGGTACGGAAACGAAAATTTAAATATACAAATTTCATTCGGAAATGAGTCAAGCATAACGGATAATAACCATAAATGATAATCGCACATTTCTATTTTGAACGACTGGCTATATTTTTCGTTCCAAACGGTGCACTCGAGCAAGGACTCGAAGAGAAGCGAACAGAGAGCGCAATAAATCATAAGAAATCCAACAACAACAAAAAAAGATTTTTTGCATTTGTGACATATCAGGGCTGGCGTGGATGAGCTTTGCCGTTGGTGGTTTATGGTGGTGTCAACGCGTTACAACCAAACCATTTGAAGTACCCGTGGGGTGACGAGCGTATCACGTGCGAGACGCTCGTCGCCCCACGTAGGAAATGACGGACGTGCGAGCAGGATCAACAGGGCACGAAGTTTCTCGTCGTCCGAAAACTTGTGGGTCGGCATATCGCTGTTGACCAAAGCTCAGTTCTCAGCCATGCGGTACTGTGGCGACATCTCGACGTTAAAAGCGCAGAACGGCTTCGAACTGTACAGCAAACACACAGGAACAGCTCTGTAACATTCTTCAAGGAGCCCATCATGGCATCTTGGTGGCTTCCTTTGCAAAGGGCCAAAGGCTTCGCAATCGCGTTCAGGCCGAGGTAACTAAAACAGTTGAGCGTACTTCCACCGCTGCTCCGGTGTTTAGTGCGGCTACGTAATGGTTCTTGCTACTTCATGACTACATAGCAAGATTCTCAACGTTGCTAGATTACCTACCAACTAATCTTCCCAGGCATCCACCAGGTGCACATTGAAAGATCATTTAATTAGCTTTATATTTAGTTTTACATTTCGAAAAAAAACCCGATACTGGGACAATAAGGGACGGACAAACACAAAGTTGTAAATTTTGTGTTTGTCCGTTCCTTATTGTCCCAGTCTCGGTTTTTTTTTCGAAATGTTTAACCACCACCAGCTCGTTTGCGCCCTTACCTTTTGTTCACTAATTCTACAAGATGCAAACTTCGTCCCCTTTACGTTTTCTTCCGTTCATTGAGACTTTGTGTTTGTCCGTCCCTTATTGTCCCAGTCTCGGTTTTTTTTTCGAAATGTTTAACCACCACCAGCTCGTTTGCGCCCTTTCCTTTTGTTCACTAATTCTACAAGATGCAAACTTCGTCCCCTTTACGTTTTCTTCCGTTCATTGAGACTTTGTGTTTGTCCGTCCCTTATTGTCCCAGTCTCGGGTTTTTTTTCGAAATGTTTAACCACCACCAGCTCGTTTGCGCCCTTACCTTTTGTTCACTAATTCTACAAGATGCAAACTTCGTCCCCTTTACGTTTTCTTCCGTTCATTGAGACTTTGTGTTTGTCCGTCCCTTATTGTCCCAGTCTCGGGTTTTTTTCGAAATGTTTAACCACCACCAGCTCGTTTGCGCCCTTACTTTTGTTCACAAATTTAGTTTTCTTGTGCCCTTCAACGAATATGACTGGTGTTTTCGAGGTTATGCTGCAACATGAAACACATTGAAGATAGAAAATGAGCTCTGGAATTTTGTTACCATACTCCTTTAAAAAAGTTCAAATCACATCGCCGCTTTTCAACAATAGAGCCAGGGGCGTCGGAAGTGTTTGGTAGGAAGGGGGAAGCACAGAAATGAAGATTTTCGTTCTATTGAATTGATTGCCATATGCATCTAATAAACAAAACAATTGTGCCGCCGTCAAAGTTGTTTCCCTCTTCCCCCGCTCCTCCTCTTCCGTCTCCACTGAACACTGGATCAAGCTCAATTCTGGATTATGAGTGTCAAGTTACAAATACAGTCATCAGACTAAAGTAAAACGCTGCTTCAGAGGCACATACGTCTTCACGCACATTGCACTTGCAAAACGCATCCACACGGTGTTTATTCTTGATCGGTATCCATGCTTGCCGGCACAGAGACACAGCACTTTAGCGTGACAAGGAAGCTTTGATCACGCCGCAAGACCGGCGAAACTTTCTTTCTAGGAGTTGTGCCCTTTTCGTGCTGCGCTGTGCTTTCGTAAAAATTTACACGGGTTCTCAAAGGCAATTCTCGTTGTCTACTTAAGGTTTTAAGAAACTTATTCGGCGAATGATGACGAAAGAATAGAAAACATGTCTTCAGGACACTGCAGCCCAGCCTCTGCAACGCTCCAAAAGTAGATTTCGTGACATGCAAGATGTCGTCTGGTGGCCGCACTTGTGCTGCAGCAACCGAACGAGTATGCGCGATCCAGCAAATTGTCATAGAGATCAGTGGGGGAATTCACCGGACGCCATTTTTTAATGCGTTTTATACATAGCTTGCAAGTGTCGTTATTTCTGCAGGCACCGACTGTTATTTCTACTTACTGATTTCTTCAAACTACAACTTCTGCAGTGTGAGGCTAACCCGGTGAACTACTCTTGCGACGCATAAAATACTGGCATGGCCGCGAACGATGTCACATGCAAGCTATGTATAGGGGGCATGTTCGTCAGAATGAGCTCACACTTATGGGCTGCCGAAGCCGGTGATTTTGATGGTGTGGAGTGCATGCCACAAGAGCACCTTGCCAGGTCGCCGTCAGGTCACGCTCAGCAGTCGGCTATTGCCGCCAGTTTACAAATGATGAGTCATTTTGTATTTAGAAGCAATATTTAGACATTTTATACTGACTGGCCGCTCACAAGGAAGCAGACAAGTGGCGCATTGGTTTTCATTATTTTAAGATTCCCGATTTTTCAAATTTATTGCGTTTGTATAAGGATGTGGTCACACTCATCAATTGTAACTACGAAGTGTGGCCACGAAGCACTTTGAAAGCAGTTGGTCGCTTTAATTAGAAAGGCTGTGCAAATATATTTATATTTGAAGTAAATACCGCTTATAAATGATTATTGACGCTCCTAACCTATCACACGTATGTCTCTCCACTCATTGGCAGTTTGCAAGAATAAATAGAGAAAAATGGGCAGTGTTCAACCCCTAAACTCAACCAAAACAAGCAACCGCTTGATCTGGGGTCGGCTACATGCCGCCGACATTTATCATGTCGGCGGCTAAAACTCAACACACCGAATTTCAGGCACTGTTACAGTTTGACTATTTCATTCATAGCAGTGATTGGAACCGAGGCACTATCCGAATCGCTCGTCCAGGAATTGATTATAGCACGCACAAGGTGAGTGCTTGCGTGGGACATTTGCCTATCGTCATTAGGGGATAATTCCCATGGCAACAACACTTCAGTCCCATCAGGTTCTGCAAAAGACAGACTGAAAGTCTGCTTTTATTCTCGAAATTCCAGCGCAACAAAGGATCCTTGGTTGCGCTGGATTCCAGTTGGGTCCAGCTGGAATCCAGCTGGACTGCCTCATTTCCAGCAGGGACCAGTTCCATAATCCAGCTGGGAGTGAACCGATTTTTGCTTGGGGCCTCTTGGTCAGGGGCATTGTATGCGAGTATGAATATACTTAGTCACACTAGTGCCAGCAGCTTGTGTAAAGTGACAAACATTCCAACCTCTGCCAGCATATTCGGCTGTAGCTCACAGTTCTGTTTCGGGGTCAGTCTTGACATATAGGAATGACATACTGCACACCACACCCCAGAAATACAGGTCGGGCTCTGGGGATGATTGTAATATTTACTCATTGATGAGCACTTTCGATAAGCAAGCATCATTAAATAGGTATGCTTACCACATAAAGAAATTGGTTTTAATATTTTCAAGGTGTCAAAGTCTATCATATAGAGTCCAGTGGTTCTCAACCATCGATGCTTCGCGGACCCATCCTGGATCGGCAGAGATGATGGAGGACCCCATTCGTGGTGAGGGGAGGGGTAAGGTATAGGTTAAATATAATAATGATATAATAAATGAATTTTACTAAGGGCTAATGTGAAGTAAACTTCTCTTATTGACATACACACGAGAAAACTCGCCCGGAAACGGAAAAATTCCTTCTCGATCTGCAAAAAGACAACTTTTATTGCCGGGCTTGACTGATGTGGCAGGGCTTAGCGGACCCCTAGAATGCCTTCGCGGACCCCAAAGGGTCCGCGGACCCCCATTTGAGAACAACTGATATAGACTAACCAGTTTTTTTATTTAACAAAGTTTACTGCAAGGTAAATATCACATCAGCATTCATTAAGTTCCCTTTTCTTTTCACATATATATAATATGATATATTTTTTTCTAATTCATGCTTTGTTGTCCACCTTTTCATTCTGGAATAGTGCTTTACCCTTAATGGGATAGTGAACAGAAATCTCGAGCTCACAAAACAAGGCTGGACGGATAGGCGGGACGCTGCAAAACCCCAAAACAACACTCGTACAGCGATATCTCTAACGGCTCGCTGTGTTTTTGGAAAAGAAGTGAAAAAGGCCGACGAGGTGAGTCACGTCACGATTCCCATTCCCTCTCCTTCTCGCTATGTTCCTTCGAGCTAGTGAACCGAAGCGAGAAGGAGAGGAGTGCTTCCCCTCATTCTGAAATTCTGCCGGAGGACAATGACGTCAAAGACTTCGCTTGATCGCGCCCTTCTTTTCCAAAAGTGTGGCCATCCGTTTGAGATATTGATGTATGAGTCATGTTTTGGAGTTCCTAGCGTCTTGTTCAACGCTTATGCGTCCTTATTTTGCGAAATCCAAATTTTGGCTTTGTATCCCTTTAAAGGGATACTTCAACGAAATTTGAAATATTCCCGTCGTGTTCAAAAATAGGTTGAATATGATCCACAATATCCGTAAATGACAATCGCACGTTTGTATTTTGATCCTGGTGGCTGTATTTTTTGTTATAAACGGCCCACTCTGGCAAGCGCTCGGAGAACGCCCAGCGCAATCGTGACGTAGGTCGTCTCAAGACGAACAAAGCTACGGCGAGACTGACGTCGAGAGGATGGCCTAGTCGTTCCAGCCACCGAAGCGGCTGCTTTTGTACGAATTTTGAGTGACGGGTTAATCTTCTATAATCTTGCAGGGGGACAATAGCGAGTTCTGCGACACACAAAAGGGATTCTCGAGAAGAGGGAGTTCCTCCTTCCCCCTTCTCTCGTCGTGGCCGGAGGCGAGACGACCTCCGTCACTAGCTGTCAAGGTTCCTAGACGAGCATTACAAACGAGGCGTTAGCGACATCCACCAGGTGCTCTTTGCTAATCGTTTAATTCGTTTTAAAACTCCTTTTCGAGACTTTTTAGCAAGATATTGGTATGTTCCATGTGATACTGCTCTTTTGAACACATATAGACCAAAAAATGAGCGCCAAAATTTCGTTGTAGTATCCCTTTAATGGGGCAGGCAATAAAGCGTGCTTTGAAAGTCTCGTTCAATGGTCATACCTTAATCTACGAGCACTAATTATCATAAAAAACCAGAAATTACGTTCATCCGTGGCCGATTCGTATCTTAAGAAAGTGATCAAAGTTCCAGATACTTACCATCGTCGCAGAATGACAGATGGCGCTACCGAACCTTGCTGAATATGGTCGAACGACGGACGGCGCGTGTCAGCCACTCGCGAGCGATGGGTTCCCGCGTGGACGAGCACGACTGGTCGGCAGCTTGTCCACGGTGGACCCCGTCACTCGCGAGTAGCCGACACGCGCCGTCCACTGTTTGACCGAATTCACCAAGGTTCGGTAGCGCCATCTGTCATTCTGCGCTGACGCTGACGCTAAGTGTTGAGAATTTTGATCAATTTTTTAGGGGCGAAGCTCTGAAGCCGTGGGTCTGTCCCTCCTCTGTATGTAGCCACTTCGAGGTTTAGTTTATGAATGGCTCAAGAGATGGCGTGTTCCGGAATTAACTTTATGTAGAGATGACAGATGGCGCTTAGCGCATGCCATAGAAGGCACTCGCTCTTGGCGCTGCTCGTAGTTTAGCTGAATGGAGGCAGTAGACAAGGCTGCGGAACGGCGAGCGCGCAAGGCGGCGGCAGCGCGCGCTCGCAGACAGAATCCGGCCGTGCGAGAGCGAGAGGCCGAAGCGTGTCGTCAGGCTGCTCGGCGACGCCGCCAAGATCCGGCCGTGCGAGAGCGGGAAGCCGAATCGCGTCGTCAGTCTGCTCGGCGACGCCGCCAAGATCCGGCCGTACGAGAGCGGGAAGCCGAAGCGGCACGGCAGCGGCGCCAAGAGGATCTGCAGAACGTCAGGAAACTGGAAGCTGCGAGAAAGCGCGCGTATCGGCAGGCAGACCCCGATGCAGCGAGAGCTCGTGAGTCGTCTGCAAAACGCATCAGGCGAGCTCAGCCCGAAGGTGCCGACACGAGGTTTAAGCGAGACTTTCTAGACGTTTCGTTTTGTATACACACACGCACAGTTTCTCACGTCTTTACATGGCGATGAGTGGGCGAACACGGAAGAATCGCTGGTTTACCGACGATTCACTCCGGAGCTTCGCCCACTCATCATCATTCACCACGTGGATATGCTGTGACTTTTTTTTAGTATGCAAATCGGCCGCAGATGAATGCAATTTCTGATTTTTTTAGAATGGTTAGTGCTCTTAGATTGAGTTATAACAATAAAACGATGTTCTCAAAAAACACTTTGGTGCCCCTTTAAGACAAGGCTGCGCTGCGGCGAAGCGACATATGCAGAATTGCAATGCCTACTCCATGGGTGTAGCTTCTCGGCAGTGCACCAGTGCGTGGTGTGAGAAGCGCACTCAACGGAGATAATTAGACTGCCCGAACATACCACGTGAAATGAGAGATGTCACGAAACACCCGAGTACTGAGTCATGTTCGGTGTGTAAATCGAATCAAATCACACGTTATTCTAAGCGATAACCGGAAGTTCTGAACGATTCGCACAATGTTACAGGAACAATCTGGCAGTACTGCGATGCCTGAACTATTAGTTTCGGTAGTTATAAAGTGAAATTAACTTTTGGTGCAGTGTAGGCATAAATTCATCACATTTTGGTGAAATGTAGCAGGGTAAACACTTTGGCAGAGCATACACATCAATGCTTTTCCCCTTGGAAGGCATTCTTGCACATTCCGATCCAAATTTCCCCTCTTCAACTTTCTTCCTTAGGTAGCTTGCAGCAGGACTTCAAGGGATAACTTGGTGGTTGGGAAGTAACTTTGTGGCTAACTTAAAAAACCTCTGAAAAGAAATTTTTTTGTAACAATCTAGTTGGGACACGTGTTAAAAATCTTTTTTACGACAAAAAGTTTCTTTTAGGACAATATTGATTGCGAGATATTAATTGAAACTGTGCGCGAAGTCCATAACGTCACGGTTCATTCCAAAATGACCATCTCGGTCGTGAAAGTGAAGGCGATCGACCTCTCCTCCACGCGCCTTAAATGCCGAGAGAGAAAACAAGTGGTAAGGACGTGACTGCCGACTAAATCGCGTCTCGCGCCGTCAATATTGCTCTAAAAATATTTTCCTCACATAAATTTTTGTTTTGACACGCGTGTCGCAACTAGATTGTTAAAAAAAAAACTGTTTTTTTAGGGGCTCTTTAAAAGGGCGAGTCTCCCACTCCCACTCAATGGATTGATCAGGACGCACCCAGAACAAGCATAGCGACCTACAATCTGTCTTGCATACAGCATGTTTCATATCTCAATGTTTGAATTTCCTTTTCTGTACATTGGTTCAAGAGTGGCTTGGATTGACTGCTTGGTAGTAGTGTAAAACTATCGATAGTATCGATAGTCGCCAGAAATCTGACTATCGATAGTAAAAAAACTATCGATAGTACTATCGATAGTCGACTATCGAAGAACTATCGATAGTACTATCGATAGTCGACTGTTGAAAAGCTATGGGTAGTATTATCGATAGTCGACTATCGGAAAACTATCGTTAATCGACTATAGGAAAACTATCGATAGTTGACTATCTTAAACCTATCGATGGTACTGTCGACGATTTACTATCGATAGTTTTGCGACACTAGTAGTTCGCGTCGCTCCCTCTTCTCTTTTTATCGCTTTATTTTTCTCAAATGGGACACCAACTAGCCCAGGCACTTACCATCCCAACTTTGGTTCAGCTTTCAGTGATGGCGAAGATGGGAGTTTGGGCGAGGAGAGGAGAAAGGAGGCGAGCGGTGGACTATCGAAAAACTATCGATAGTACTAACGATAGTCGACTATCGATGTCGACTATCGATAATACTATCCATAGTATTACCGATAATACTATCGATAGTCGACTATCGATAATACTGAGACACTATCGATAGTTTTGGAAAAACTATCGATAGTATTGATAGTCAATTTATCGATAGTTTTGCATCACTACTGCTTGGTCTTTCTTTCCCCATCAGGCAGGCAGTCTACAGTACTTCAAGCTTCTGCAATGCTACACAGTAGAGGGAACGTGCCAGAGGCCTGGTTGATGGGCAGGATCGGGCTGCACCATAGAGTGCTACGCAATCGACCTCTGGGAAGCAAGCGTCTGCATGATCAAGTGTGGTTTCTTGGCAGATGATTGCCTGCAACACTGGTGTTCATCGACATATGTGGTGAATGTCTCGAGAAATATTTCTCGGATGCAAGACCCCGAACTGCACCTGGAACTCTGACGTAGCTTGTGCATGCTCTTTTGATTACCTTCTGAAGACTGTGCCTAAAAGAACTGCTGGAGAATGGCGGTTGGGATGAAGGCGTTACAAGATGCGTCATAGGAGCCGCCATGTACTGGTGCCGATTGTCTCGATCCCGGTGTGGCTCGCTCTAGAAGTTCAAGCAAAGAGAGCGAGCAGAGGGGGAAAATGTTGCTTTCGTCGCAACGTCTCCCCAACTTGGGGTTCCTTGAATTTCCGTCCACTGACTTGCTAGTGAGCCGCAGCAGAAGAGGCATCTGCGGTGCCCACCTTCCACTGCTGTAACACTACCAGGATTGAGACCGGGGGTTCATCCATGATTGTCAATCTGGGAAGGTGTTGCTAATTCTGGGAAAGGCCTCCCGAGGGGTGTATAGCATAGATTTGTGTACTTTGAGTAGAAAATTCTTATAGCGTTGTCCCACTAGAGCGACAAACACCGATTTTTGTCCGGCGACACCACAAAGTTTTGTGTCGCTGATGCTGTTCCACTGCAACGACCAACATCCGCGACAAGCGCCGACAAACCCTCGACGACGGACGAGTTCTTGTCTGTCGTTGAACTTGAAGCGCAGCAAGCAGTCCCACCGAGGAACATCTCTCGGAGACAAACTTAATTTTCTCGCCCGCTTGTGTCTTCTGTTGCTCTCTTCCCCACCCTCCTTCTACCCTTCCTCCCATTCCTCCCGTGACTCAGTCCTTGGCGGCCACTGATCGTTCCCGCTCCCGCATTTCCGATTCCTGGATTACTGGTAGTGGTCGCGGGCGCGGCTTGCTTGCTAGTCCTCGTGTTGCGAAAGGGTATTTGCTGTGGCTGGTTTTGCTCGCGAAAACTTGGTGCGCGAGGTGGTGCTTCAGGACGCTGAAGTCTACGCCCCTGCACAAGGATTGATTCACCCATGTGCGAAGACTGACCAAAGTAAGACCACTCACCACAAAGTAGGACACCACGTTTCGCCAGTTCCGCGGCAAGCCATTCCGGCAAAACGAGAGACTTGTCATCCGTTCTGTGATTGTCCCCCATAAAACGTCCCCCGTATTGTCCCCCATAAAACGCCTGCCCTCGGTCATTCGGATATGAAGTTGAAAACGTCCTCAAATCAGCGTGAAATTACGTGGCACTCACCTGGAATGCTTCGAACGACCCAAAAAAGGAACGATTCAGGAATTCTAGTTCGGAAAAAGTTGGGTGTTGATTGTCACGACTGTTTTCGGAAAGTCGCCAACTGCGAATGAAGACAAGCGGAAGCTTTAAACAAGAAATAAAGTAATCGTCTCCACTTTCACCGTGTTTGTCGGCGCGTTTTATGCCCAAAGAGCAAAACACGGAAACCGCGTCGCCATACTCTGTTTGTCTCTGTATTTTGAAGTGTTTTGTTGACAATTCCAGTTCCACTAGGAAACAAGTTTTCTTGTCCCCGTGTTCTGCGTCGTGTCCGCCAGGTGGGACGGCGGACTCCGACAAACAGGCTGTCTGTCGGTGTCGTATGTTGCTCATTGTCGTCTGTCGCTGTGGTTTGTTGCTGTTGCTCTAGCGGGACGCGGCTAGTAGGGACTCGGCCTGGGGTATGTTATGGGTGTGTGCGTAAAAGTCGCTGGTCGTGAGAACCAGCAGCATTGCATTCGTTGTGCTCAGTGTCCTGGATCTTGTCTGGATCTGCCTGTAATTTATGGGGCCTTTAGAACTTCAGCATTACACAGTGATGACATCAGCAGCTGGAAATTGATGGGACCGAAATAAAGATGACAAAACTAGACTGTAGCTGGAGTCTATCACCAGCATGAAGAAGCTATCAATAGCATAAACTTCAGATTCACACAAGACTGTCCCGTGAATAACAGGATTTGATGCGCAAGTAATTCTGAAGATGGTTTCGTTCTACTCCGTTTCATACTTAGTGTGCAACGCTGTCAAAGCTACTGGCGCGAGCACGGGGCTTGATCCCGTTGATCGTTTGCACGCGTTCTCGCGCAAACGAAACCATAGATGAAGCCACGCGCTCGCGCCAGTAGCTTTGACAGCGTTGACACTAAGTATGAAACAGAGGATAATTCCCATGGACCTCCACCGGCTGAAAGGGCAGGTGACATTTCAGGTAACTAGACAGGCTCACATATGTATCAAGTGCAGTGAAGGGAACAGTGAACAAAAAGGCACCAGGACAAGGTCCCTATTTTTCGAAACCGAGTTCTGCATGGGTTTTTATATCGTACTTCATTCTCCGCTCCTTGGGGGTAAAAAGACGTATTGGAGCAGTCCTAGCTCACCTCCAGTGCTGATCAAAGTAGCACAATGTGAAATAATGATAGGCGTAAGAAACAAACAGCTTAAAACCAATGCGCGTCCTTTTAATTACAAAAAACTTGGTATGCGCAAAATAGCCTAAAACTGGTACAAATCAAAGCAGTCTGTGCAATAAAAGCTAAAAATACGGCAGAAAAAGTAAAAAAACTTGCGGGGCGTAAAAACCGCGGAAGAAAATCCGTTCATGGCAATCTTGTTCAACGACAAACAAGTGTTCATTGAGCTGTGAAGCAATTTGTTTCAGATTAAGAAAAACTGCCAATTAATTGAGCAGTACGACTGACAGCATTGCGGGCGCGTAGGAAGGCGCGTAGGAAGGCGACAAGGCTTACTTTGACAAAAGCCACACGGGAAACGTAGACACCAGCCACACACGCTGTGCAGGGCTCTCGTTCTCGCTTCTTGAAATGCGGTAGAAAAGCACTGCGCATTAGCACTGCGAGAACTTCACGTGTACACGGTTTCAATTACGGAACAGAGCGGCGAGGCCTACTTCGTTCGAGCTTGGGTAGAGAATCGGCGAGGTTGGAGCAGTCGGATTGTGGACATCGGCATGCTCGAAACTTCTGCTACCGACGTTTATGCGCGTGACATGCGGAATAACTCAATGGATATGCACTGGCAGATGAAACAACGCGTAGTCTACACAACAGCGCGTCCACTACCGAAGTATCCGCCGGAGTGTAGCAGACGCTTCTGCCGGCGACCGGCGCCGCATGTGCGTCGCCGTCAATAGTTTGTGCGGCGGTAATCTGGCCAATCAGAGCACGCCGCTCCGCGGCAGATCTGGAAGGGCCAGGTTTTGGGCGTCCCGGTCGGCCCAAGCGGGCGGTAATGGTCTCCATGCGTGTGTTCGGCTCAGGGTTGTGTTTTGTGTTTGTGTTTTGCTTTCTTGGTATTAAGTGTTGACATATATGCTGAACAGGCACCGTTGGCACAGACTTCGAGCTGCGACCCGACGCCTGTTGACAAATTTATGCGCATGGTTCTCGGAAGCCTCGAACAATTTTGGTTCCGATAATTGTTTTTCTTCTTTTTGTCGTGAGAACAAGGCGAACTTTGTTTCTGCTACGTTGTGGCACAGTTTGATTTTGCTGTTATAGTGTTCTTGGAGTTTGGAATGTGGAGTGCTGGAAAGGGCGCATTGATTTGTCGGGGTAAGGGAAAGGATCCAGAGGCGTGTGACGAAAAACCGCGATGGAAATTCAGAGTGCAAGCGGACTCGGAGGTGAACGGTCGTGTTCGACGAGACCACTGTGGACGGCCCCGCGCCGTCGACCGAAGGAGGAACCAGCGGTGTGCTTTCTCAAGACAAGTGTCGTGAGCCAAGTGACCACCCGGGACCTCTGCACCTCGGACGGGCTGCGCAGAGGGACGTCATCTCCAACACCAAAAGCATAGACTTAACTGCACTCTCCTGTTTCATTCTCCTAATTTACGTTTGGACTCTTCTAAGCCGTAGTATTATTTCAAGTTACTGTTTCCAAAGTATCTAAATGGTGGACTTATTTGTACACACTGCTGGTGGTGTCGGAGTGAATTCGTCTCTCTTCATTTTACGAGTCCTTCCACCGGAGCGTGGACCTATCGCTCAGTCAGCACGGTCCTCTCAGATTATATATTTTGTTTGTTGAGGATCAAAGTGGGATTATATTTACTTATAACACAGGCGAACCTGTGACAACAAGCACTCTAGTTAAAATCTGAACTAAAAAGGCTGGATCAGTGTAGAAATAAATGTTTGGGAATACTATCAATGAGTTGAGCTGGTTTTATTAGTATATATATCGATATGGTCATTTTGCATCATTTTAATGAAATTAACTACACCGACTTTACGTAGCAAATATAACACATGAAGTAGAGACGTTTTGTTTTTTCCGTACAGCAGAGAGGTCACCTGTGCTAAGTTGGCATTCCTGCCAACTTGGCATCACTTATGATGTCTCCTGCATGGGAGACAAAACGTCTGATTAAATTTTTATATTTGTTATGTAAAGTCGGTGTAGTTTGTATCATCATGATCAGGCCCGGTTCCTGGAATATTGTTGCAGCCATTGTAACCTTAAGAAGTTTAAGAAAACATTCTATTTTGTGCTTACATATTTTTCATTCTAACATCTTAGTGGAGCACTATTTTTATTACCTTTTAGAGTGGTTCACCGTTCGTCTGCTGCAGTGAGCATTTCTTAAGAAAAAGTATGCATCTTGTCACGATAATCATGTTGCCCTATCTGGTGCTTTCAAACATGAGTGGACATCTTGCTGAGTGTTTGAGGGAATCAAGCTGCCTGTTCTTATATGTTTGCTAACAAGTTGCAACAATTAACAGGAAAGGGAAAAAGGCAATAATTTTCATGTCACATGAATTTCAACAAAGTATTTATAGTGGAATGAATATGAATTAAATTTTATGATGGCCTCCCAACTTGACTTCAGGTGGGCAAGTCATGTCATTATATTGAATAGGACTTACACTTTGAACGCATGAGGTCAACCTCTGCTGGTACTGAATTGGGCCAGTAGGGTGGTATTGTGATCGCATCGAATCTTTTCTGGATGCAGATGGACTGAGCAAATTGTCTTGGTCACTTGTTTGAAAAGTAAATGTTTCTTTGTGTCCACTTTAGCTTCGAAGTTTGGCAATATTTTGTTGCCTCAATGTGCAGCAGACTAATCAGTCTATCCGTTTGAAGCTTGGCACTCGAAATTTGAAAAAAATATGGTTTTTGTGCAGATTGCTATCAGTCTACTGCTCTCTGTAATATTAAATATATTTTTTCAGATAGTATGCATGCACATGTGATTGCATGTAAGAAATCTGGGTTGATTATTCTTATTTTAAATGCATGTCTGTTTTGTGCTTCTTATTGCAAATTGTTTTGTTGCTGTAAATTTATTCTGCATGACAAACTCCTTCCTTGCTGAGGTGTCGATAGAGACATTTCAGCAATTCTTCAGTTTAACTTTTAAACTAAATATATTTAATCGGAGCTGCAGCCTTACCTGGGGATACATTTTATATTGAGTTAAATACATTGTATATTGAGTTACAAGCATTGTCAATGCCTATAGTACCCTTGAAAAACTTGTCCTACAAAATTTGGAATGTTATTCTCGAACAACTTGTATCAGTCTAACAGTTTTTTTATGACATAAATTTAAAGATTTTAGTCATGTTTCTAATGAAATATTACTGGTTTCGGAGACATGTTTAGACTGTATCTCCGCATTTTGAGGCCGTTTTGATTTTATGGCTAATAAACTTGAGTTGCTGAATGAGAAGTATTTCTTATAGAAGTATTTATTCTAATTAAATGTTAAACTACAAAGTCCTTATATATTTTTTTAAAAATACGTAATTTACATTATTTAATTGCACGCAAGAAAGGCCATTGCGCATGTTTGCGTCAGACTAAATAAAAATAAGTGATGCAGGTGCCGACATTTGATATGCTAAAGCTCATACACAACCAAGTCCCCGAGCTGTTTGAAAATAATAGTTGATTTCGAAATAAATGTGTTTGCTCTGCGCTTTATCTTGACAGAAACATGTCCTTCCTTCATTCTCTAGAAAATAACTGAGTACTACTCGCTTTTCATACGTCGTAGCATGAGGCCTATTCGCGACTCCAATCCCTCACTTTCAGGCCCTCACTAAACAGCTTGTTTTTTCACCACCAGGCGAACAACAATTTCGTCTCATAAGAACAAACTGACACGAGACCCTCAATGGGCAGGTTCGAATAGAAAACGCTATCTGCTGTGCGCTGTTTTGTTTAGTTGGAGTCGCTATATATCACGACTGCAACTAAAATTGTCTATACGGGCGAGAAACCATACCAGTGTGACACGTGTGAGAAAATTGGTACAGAGAACTAACATACTTATAGGCGCTTTGCATTTTAATCATGTACCAACTAGCCCACCTATCCATTCTACCTGACTTTGTTGCGTCATGCATAATCCCACAATGGGGAGCGGCCTTACAAATGTGACGCCTCTGGGAACAAGTTTAAACTCGGTACCTATTTAAGTAGACATCGAAAAATGAGACATTTACAAATCTCTGTAATGCGAAATTAAAGCATAGCTTTTGAGGAGGAGGAGGGGAGAGTACCCTCCTCTCCTCCTCCTACCTTCCTCCTCTGTCCCTTCTCTCCCCTGATCCTCCTGCATATCCTCCCATCCTCCTCCTCTGTACCCTCACCTCCTCCTGCTACATATACTCCCCTCCTTCCACAGTTCCTTTCTAAATTTAGCTGGAAAATTTATGCAACGTTACCTCAACACCAATATAGTTTCCCCACTAAATTTAGCGGGGAAAATGACGTCGCATGACTTCGTGTCACGTCACCTATGGACAAATTTAGTTTCGTCGCTAGAAATAGCGGAAAATTGAGGTCACAGGACCTCAACACCAATTCAATTTCCCGCTAAATTTAACAGCGTGGTAGAGCCGACGGCGACGGCGCTATATGCGGAAATGGGCGCCTAAGAGTTGCGCTCTAAAAAATGACTTGAGTGAGGAATCTGTGTTACGCAATATCATGAGGCCGTTTGTGTGGAAGAATTCTCTCATGTTTTCGTGTACTTCACTGCTTGTCCGATGTTTGTTCCTGAGAAGTTGAAAAATAGAGTCACATTAATCTGTTCGAAACATTATGAGTTTCAGTTTCACGACAGCCACAGTTCCACTATATATTGTCTTTTGTTGTTTGAACATGGTTCTCTTTTCTAGGGAACTCCCTGTACTTCCCAACACTACAGGCTCGGGCGCTTGAACTTTATGCGTAGCGCAAGTTTGTCTGCTTTTTTCTGCAGGGGTTGTGGTGACTTCAGGACGCCTAGCTCTGATTGGTGATGATGATTTTAACAAGGCACAATGATGATTTTAACCCGAGACTGGGGCAGAAGGTAGAAGCTTTACAGCAGAAGAGAAAAAGGACAGACAACGTCTCGCTCTCCTCTGTCCTTGGCGCTGTCTGTCATTGCTTCTCTTCCACTGCAATATGCTTCCTTCTTCTGCCTTAGTCTTGGGTTAAAATCATTGTGGTAAACTTCCACCAACTCGCCTGCACACTGATCGTATTTATCTCAAGGCAGCTTGCTTTGAGGTCTACCCACTGTCCTTCAATCAGAGCCAGTCAGAGCTCGGCGTTCTGACGTCACCACAACCCCTGCAAAAGGAGCAGACGAACTTGCACTCCTGCAAAGTCTTCGTCCTTCTGTGTCTGTGTTCAATTAGCTGAGTTTGAGGTGTCGTGTTTTCTTTTTTCTGTTCCTCCTATGCTTTTTTTTTTTTTTGGGGGGGAGTGTGTCTTTTTTGTTTATCTACCTTTGTTTTGTTGTGCACACGATGTTCGCATAAAAATTGTAGGTCGCGTTTGGCGCATTACATGAAAACGAAAGTGGAACTGGTGGAACTACCTCAACACATATAATTTCTGCTCTATGTAACAATTAATGTTTACTTTGTGTCAGTGAGTGAGCACGGAAGATGTGGTTGTTTGCGAAGTGCGAGATTTTATTGGGCAGCGCCGACGACTAGGTTTGAGAACGTAGCAGTGATGACGACGGGAGTGACAGCACTGGTATAAATGGCTGATATAGGCGTGCAGCTAAAGCAGGCCGGGACGCATCGAGCGCGCAATGAAGGCCAGGGGGTTTGAGAGGCACCTGCAGTTTCCCTTGTTTGCCGTAGAATTCGCCCCTCAAGTATGTAATTTTTTTCCATTTTGCTGACATGCAATGTGAGGGGGTCGACTTACAATAGATTTGACTTACAATCGTGTAAATACACTAACTAATTTATCGCCGGTGTTTTCTTTTGCTAACGGGGGCTGGAAATTTGCAGGTTGATTTATCTGCAGCATTATATAATACAAGAAACTAATTGTTGATGAGTCAGCTTTGTTTTCAGGATCAGCAGCTGTTGGCTTAGTTCAAAAGGCCCGTTCACGCAGTTGCATTGGTTAAGCATGGAACACATGAGCGGCGAAAGTGGGGGCCGCCCAGGGCTTGCAGCTAGGTGTGCCACAGGCGCACCGTGCGGGGCTTTATTTGTGTCGATCAGATCCGAGTGACGCCGCACCGCACGGCAGTGACGTAGGGACGCCAGCACCAGTTGCTATGATACTGCCGTGCGGCGCTTCGTTTTCTTTCGCTCATGTGTCCCCTGCTATAGGACCCGAGCTCTTGTGATCTCTTATGACTAGAGAACACAATTGGACGGTGGAGGCGTCTGTCAGGTGACCCCGGTAATGCATTTTACTGCATTGGCGCGAAGTTTCGCGGTATTTGCAAGACCACATCTGCATTCTGTCTACAAAAGATTGTTTATGACTAGACAACTTCCTTT
>JAZHYW010018507.1:0-73674 GCA_037355805.1 Ixodes ricinus
CTTGTGTTTTTTTTTAATGCAAGTTATTTGGGTATGATTTGTTCCAGCTCGACGCCTTCGCGCCTTGGCGTGTTGTGATGAGCATGAGTTGGCGTGATATGCAATCGTACGATTCTAGCATAAGTGTCTTTATTCACCAAAGAAATGTGATGGCGTTTGTTATACACCACATTAGGTTTCGACGTAGGTGGTTGTTTTACACCAACATGAATCTCGCTCCTTATTTACACAAAGCGTGTATTACATAAAGTGTAAAGAAGCAACGGAATCCACCTATCTGATTGCTTTGAAACTTTCTCTCCTTCGTGTTTCTTTTTTTTTTTTTTCGCGTGTTTCATTAGATCAACATCTGACAAACACTATTTTGAAACATGCTAAATGACTGTCTGTTAGCGACAACTACCGTACTCTTCAGTTTCACCAACAAAAGCGTATATATTTTCGGAACGATCGGTACAGCAAAAAGGGTGAGTCCGAGTTCTCAGAGTGCTTCCTTTGTCGTCAGAGCGGGAACTAGGCCACAACAACCTGCAGGTAAGAGAAAGTATTGGGAGCATATCGGAGCTTGCAGTTCCAAGTGCGCAGTGACTGTGGTAGGCACAAATAATGGTTAATGTCGCCGCTACAGACTTGGAGCGGTCTCGAAGCGCTGTTTCCTTGGTAGCGCGTGAGTTAGCGAAGGATTCCAAATTCTACACCCCACCCCATAGTTACGCGGGCGACCTTAACCGCAATTATGTCCGACCTCGCGGTTGCCCGCGTACTGACATCAAAGATTTAGGCAGAGAGAAATCAAGGCCCGGAAGGTGGAACGCTTCCCGAATGGATATATATTCGAGGCTATGCACACTGTTCAGAGTGAACGGAACAGAGTGTCCTTGCTGATCGTGTGCGACTCTCGAAACCAACCGAACAAATGCCAAAACAAAGTCCTACTGCGCAACAAATTCCGCTACTCCTCTCGTAGCATTTCGTGGCACCGATAGAATTAAGCCGCGCGTATACACACTGCTAACACCTCTTACACAAGAGACAGAGTGCAGACATGCACTGTCTTCCACGACCATCGCATTGGCCACACAAAAACCGTCCGCAGACGTTGAAGGCGTGTGTCCGCGGAGCTAATTTTGTCATCATGTCTGGAGCGAGATAGCGTGTCCTTTGTATGATGTAGGATTTGTGCTATAGCGTGCTGCCGGCGGCAGCCCCCTGAGAGATACTTAAGCCTCCCAAACAAACACCGCGTCCCGAGAAGCTTTTTATTTTTTTTATTTCTTTAAAGACAAACATATACCGAATGAAACGAGTTTGTGAAGAAGTGTAGCCTGCCCCATCGTCGCTGCGTTGACGGCTCGCGCGTGGGTCGATTCTCTCTTCTCGGCAAACATTAGGCGCTCACGAAAAAGAACGGCAGCTAGCCATGCGGGGAGACCCGCCGCGTGTGTTGTTGACTGTGGGAGTGCCGGTATATGGACGCCGCACTTACTACCCAGCAGCAGCAGCAGCAGCCTGGTTCAAGAAGCGTGACCCGTTTTGTTGTTTTTGTTATAGCTTTGCGGGCCCTATTTACCGAAATCATTGTTCTGTCCTCCTGCTCTAGCTGTCCGCTACAGCTTATATACGGCTTAATCCCAGCTCACTCTTTCGATCGTTTGTTTGTCTCTTTCTTCGAGTTTGTTTGTCTTTTCGCACTGATAAAAAGTTGGCGAACGTTTCTTACGGGCCGTGAGCGTTGGAGCGTGTAGTAAGTTCTCCACCGATTAACGAAGAGGGAGGACAGAATGTCGGTAAACATTTGTTCGTCTCTGAACGATTTTTTATATGTTTTCTTTGTGTTGTCAGAAAGCTTGGCAAAGGCTACACCACCTAGAATAATCGAAGCCCCGCGGACATCCTCCTCTTTCCTCCGTGGTAGGTCATTGTAGTCGGACGGAGCCAACTCGGCAATGGGACCCGATCCCAGTGCCGAGCGTAGGCCTTCGACGCTTTGATTGGACACGAAGCCCGGCCGGACGGTGACGCAGCGCTCGTGTCCAATCAGCGTCTTCGCTCGATCTCGCTGCGATGACGTCATAAGTCTAGTGCGCGAGCCTTTGATTATTATGGGTGGTGTTGGCAAAGGAGCGAACGCTATACGGCCCCTTCCCTTGAGTCAATCTGAGGGACGGAGCGAAACACCTGACAGCTCCCCGGTGAGAGGTAAGTTATCACCGGGCCTGCGAACGTAACGAAATGTACCTCCATGAGAGCTCCCCCGTGAGAGTGAACACCAGACGTGTACCCAAAGAAATACTCCCCCGCGAGAGGGAACACCAGGCTTGAATGTAACAAAATGCTCCCCCTGAGAAGCAATACCTGGCGTGTTCGTAACGAAATGCTCCCGCATGAGAGCTCCCCCGTGAGAGGGAACACCAGACTTGTACCTAAAGAAATGCTCCCCCGCGAGAGGGAACACCAGGCTTGAATGTAACAAAATGCTTCCCCGTGAGAAGCAATTCCAGGCGTGTATACGTAACGAAATGCTCCCGTGAGAGGGAACACCAGGCTTGTACGGAACGAAATGCTCCCCGTGAGAGCTCCCCACGTGAGAGGGAACGCCAGGCTTGTGCGTAACGAGTTACATGCGCCTAGTCACTTCTTGTTTTCGGTAACGAAGTTGGCACTGTCGATTCAACGTCAGCGCGCTATATGTCGGAACTAAAGTTTTTAGGTGTGTTTCTGTAGCAAGGAGGCAGTAAAAATATATCCTTTTTTTTTTTCTTAGAGCGTACACCACAAAAAGGTGTGCACAAGGTATGTCAGTGTAGGCACAGTTATCCCCGAGTGAACGCGATAAAAAGCGAGGAATCAAAAACGGCGACATCTATTTTGCCATTTCGTCGTTTACCCTGAGACTGGGGGGTTTTTTAGAAGAGCAAAAGTAACAGAAAAACAGACAGGTCTCAAACTCAGCTACAAGTTTATTTCAACAACCTCCTCTTATATAGTTCGTTCGTCGCCATCAACCAATCACAAACGACTTGTCCTCTGCACCGTGACTTTACGAGTTCACAAGTTCCACCACCAGCTAGCCTGTACTATGACTCTTTTTTCGTTAATCTATTTTGCAGCGGCTCTACTTCTTCGTAAAAAACAACGCGTTCGGAGTAACGAGAAAATAACGCGTTTACTTTCAAGCTGGGGTAACGCGTTTGATCGGTTCGTAACGGAACAATAGCTTCTGCTGTTTGCCAAGTTTTGAGGAAACGGAGCGTGGGACCCGCTTCATTGACCTCTGGACTGCGGGGAAAAAAATGCGTTCGGGTAACAATTCTATTCGTATATACGGAGGGTGCCGCCGCGCGTGACGCGCGAGCGCTTCCGTGACTTCATTGACTGGTTCAACGTACGCTTGGATTATGGAACGAGGTGGCCCAATCGCAAGGCCCGATTGGTCTTGTCCGTTCGCAAGTATCCTTTTCTTGATTAGCTTTATAGAGGCCTGAAAACATCTATAGAATGAAGGCTGACGGCGAGCTAGAGAGCAACAGTTTAAATGTTTCCTCCATCACGGAGCTCGCCTCACGATTTCGGATCAACAATTATGATGCGTCAGGAACGCTTCTTAAATCTCCACGACTCCTTTTTTGCTAGTACATGTCCAAGTAAGCATTTCGATGGCCGCCGCATGGATCTACAAGTTCGTGTGTGACGGGGTCAATGGTGTCATAAGCCTGGAAGATATTTCGCCGATGAAGAACAAAAACAAAAAATACATTTGGTTAAAAAGAAATTGAATGAGTCTGGAAGAGTCGGGGCATTGGAGAGATATACGAGCAGCTAAAGAACAAATACGTGTATTTTCGTGAAATCTCCCTACTGAAGAAAACAACAACAAAAAAACATATGCTTCCATACAATCCATTTCTCATACTACCTTGTGAACGACCTGAATTAGGGTGGCGATGTGGGGTAGCTGGTTCATAATGACAAAAGAGCAAAGAGGGACGAAGTAGAAGAAGTGAACACGAAAATGCAAAAAAATGGCATTTTCAGACACGTGTTGATTGACCACCCCGTAATGTGTTCAGTGTTGCTGAGATTTTTTTTTTTCTAAGTTCAGTTGAGTTGTCAGCGCTTGTCCCGTGTTCACTTCTTGTACTTCGTCCCTGTATTTTGCGCGCTGTTTGCACTTTTGTAAATGTCCTATGCGAAGAAAAATCTAAAAACAACTAGTTTTATCAGTAAACTATATATTTAAGGGGCTCGAGACAATATTTTATATCTCATATGCGTGTCTTACGCACAAAAAAGAAGAAAAAAATACGTTGTCGGTGCCATCCGAGAAGCAAAGTGTGGCAGACAACCACTGCCAAATATCCATTTGACCCGTGTTCTTTATTGAGACAGATATACATCTATAATGTCATGTGTGGTTCTTTTATATGTTGTTATGGGGTATGAGTCTCATAGGGTCACGCGGGTGCATGCTTTTTTTGTTTTTGTTGTTGTTTTTTTCGGTGAAGCCGCGCTGTAAATTATATTGTGACTCCTAGCGTGCGAATATCGCTCTACGCTATTCTTCTTTTTTTTTTTTTCGTGAAACTGTCTCCACGAGCACATTGACCGCCCAAAAATCGCAAGCATGACCACGTCTGCGATTCGTCGTGCGGCTCGATCGTAACCGTGGGAATATAGTCCGAAGCAATCCTTGCGTGCTCCAGTTTCCGTCAAAATTCTACTCGTGTTCTTTTCTTCCTTCCAATATACATATATATTTACATCTGCCAGACTCTGCACGTAAACAATAACAACAACAACAGCAAAGATTCAAAAGATCACGGCAAGCTCAACAACAAAACAGAGATGAGGCGCGACGGAAACACACGCCGACTAAAACAAAAGCCAAGGCACGTCGAATCGGTGAAAAAACTACGGCGACGTCTTCAGAAAAAAAAGAAAAAAAAAAAAAAACTCCCACGCGATGCCACCACTGCCAACTCACGCGCGCTCCAGTCTCGGAAGAGCCCAAGAAGCGATCGCGCGTGCATGCACGCGATGATGCAGCGAGCGGGGGCGGGGAGGAGGGAGTCCGTTCCGCCCACGTAAGCGTGCAAATTGCGTCCACGGCTGGTCGGCCACGGGGAAGACGCCGGGAGCATCTCGAATCCCCCCTTCCCCGGTGCGCCTCTTCCTTCCTCGTATAGTAGGAGGAGTTGTAGGACTGGAGGGCACGGGCATTCTCCTTTTGCTTAGAAGACCGTTGAACTCGGCCGAACCGCGTCGACGAATGTATACTCGTTGGCCTTGGATCCACGTGCGACACCGCCGTGGTCACACCGCGGAATAATACAACGTATACAAAACGACAGTCTACAAACAGTAGAGAGTTTCAGGGAACAGTTTTTGGACATCCGATACGGTACGATGGGGACCTTCCGGTACGCACTGCGCATGCGCTATACCACAGAAGACTCGCATATGCGCAGTGCGTATATCGGAGGGCCCATACTGATTTACTGGTTTGAATGCTCACGGTTTTGAACGTGTACCAGCGATGTAATCCTCACCCAAAATAAGTGACGAAACGGCGTTGTTCGCTATATACACCCACACGCGACGCTGACGTCACGCCGCTGTTTTGACAAGGCGCATGCGCAGAAACTCCACTTGACGCAAATCTGGTTTCTGCGCATGCGCAGTGCCCACACAGACCTCGTGCGGGAACTGCGCGTTTCCCACACCTCGTGCAGGGCGTTGTTTGTCAACGGCTCTAACGCGTTGTCAGCAACGTCGTTATCCTGTAACGCGGTACTTCCTCCAACGCTGGAATGAAGCGACGGTTCGGGAAATCGTATACCACACCGAGCAACTCGATAGAGCGAACATGAAAGCCGCCGTTACGCTGTTAATACGTCGTACAGAAGACCGTCTTCACAGACACTGTCTGAGACGTGATTCTTCGTTGTATACGACGGTCCTACCACAGTGGTCGTGCAAACACTGTCCTGCAAACGGGTGTAGTACGATTTCCCGCGTGCAGAATCCCTGTCGCAAAAAGCCCCGCGTCATTAGACCCGTCGTTTTCGAAAACTCCACGTTCAAATTGCTCCCGTTCCGTATTGCCCGCGTGCCAAAAGCCCCGTCCTCACTCTCCTCGTCCCACCTTCTTCACTCTTCAACCAGCATTGTTCTATGTCTTGCCCTAATCTTTTAAGGGTTCTGCAAAAGGTTGTTTTAAGTGAAAGAAACAACAAAACTAGAGGTTAACTTATAACAGCACTAAAAACTTAGAATGACGTACAAGTGGCCATGGAACTGGGGTTTGATGCTGTGATAAGTATGGCCTGACGAGATGCGGTTTAACAGTAGTAAGACAGAACCCACTTCGTGGAACTGTGAATCCGCGCGTGCTTCAGTGTCGACGAAAGCTTCGGTTCAATGCTTATTCATAAAGCTGTAACTTCAAATGTTTTGCCAGTGACTGATATTTTCTGCGTACTTTCACTTCTAACGTCGCAAGACGTGAATGTGTTTCGCGCACGCCTGAAGAACGGGAACCTTTATGCAGTTATTCCTTACATGAGTCCCGGCGTAAGGCATGATTACGTTACACAAGCTCGCGTGCACACTCTCTTAGTTAAGAACAGAATGCTCCGCCGTCACGTTGAGGATTCGGCCACCCGACACGGGGGATTCGCGTCATATAGGCCTTCTGAAACTGGGGCTTTTGAAAGCGGGGCAAAAAAGACGGGGCTTTTGACATCGAGTGCTTTCGTGCACCAGCCCTGCAGACATGTTAAAAGCGTGTATAGTATGTATGAACATGCCTGAGCCGTGCCCGCGGAGATTTGTGAGGCGTGTCCGCGGGTATTTGTGACGTCTGCGTCAAACACCGTCTCTTTCTGTATGATGAGTGAGCAGTGTTGACTGGGGCTGACGAAGGCACCCTCCTTGGTTTATCGGAGGCGCGGCCGGCGAGACAGAACTGACTCATCGCTTTCCATTTTCGTCACCCCGAGTTGTTCCGTGATCGTGATCCCCGGCCTCTCCGTCTATAGGCCGCTATCTGGCCCGCCGACAGCGCTGTTCCTCTCTTCCCGACCGTGTGAACGAGCGGAACAACACTAGTTTCTCGGATAAGACGCGAGATAAGGGCGCGAGCGCCGTATCCCCGCCTTATCTGCGTCTCATGGTCGAGACGCGTCCGCTTGACCGAGAACCCCCCCCCCCCCACCCCACCCCTCACGAGAACGGGAGCTTCGTTTTGGGATACGGTTGGTGGGATGCGTTCTTGCTACTTTACTTCTTTATTTCATTTTTTTTTGCGTTATTTTAGTTGATATATAAGGTTATGTTCCTCAGCTTCTGAGTATCGATGCTCTTATACTTCACTGCGGACATCCAGACAACCAGAGGATATATCGGGAGTATGTTATCAGCAGATGGATATTTTCTTTCTTTCTTTCTTCTTTTACTGGAACCAGCCAGCCACATAACGCGTTCAGGGTTCAACACTTTCTTTTTCTCTAAGACAGACACAGCATATAGGGTATGTTTTATTTGTTCCGTCTTTTTTTTTTTTTTTGGCAGGGCGAACGCTGGAGAAGAAGCGGGAGAGGAGACGAGGAGGTACTCTCGTTCTCTCCAGCCTTCGCTCGGGTAAAGTGGACAGCGTGGAGGTCTTTGCGGGAGGGGTTTCTTCCGATTTTATTCACCTGCAACGGAGCACTGACCAGATAATCTCGACTAAATGAACCTTCCGCCAGTCTGAGTGGCTGCCCTTCACGGACTATGCTTCATTTCACCTAGGCGAGCGACAAAGTAGCGTGAGCACGAAAGCCTGTGCTTCAGGCCGCTCGAGGCGCGAGCTGGCAGAAACGCAAAAAGCGCCGCCTCGCCTTAGCTTTGGTCGCTCGCAGATAAAGGAAACGAAATATAGGCTAAACGTTATCCGTACGCAAAGAAATAGCGTCTTCGTCACTGCGCATGCGTTGAGCCCAAACCAAGTTTTAAATAACGACGACGCTTTAATTTAAATTTTTTGTTGTGTGTACGCTATTCTAAATTTTGCTACTATCCATCCACTCGCCTCCCCCTTTTTTTTCTTCTTCCCATCCTTGATTTTTTTTTTAATGCCAGATTGTTTGTTTTTTGCAAAACACTATTTTAGCCAACCAATGCGCATGACGACGCGGAAACAAAGCATTTCCGACTTGTAAACGCAGTCTCCGCTCTGGCCCTGCGCGTCGTCGTGAACGGGCGAGACGTCTACCGTCACCAAGCAGACAGGAACGAATTAATATAATGAATATATAACCTATCACTCCGCGAAACACGATCGACAGACCGCGCCGCCAACACGTTTGTGTCGTCGGCGCAGAGAACGGGTCGAGACGGAGGTCGGCATCCTCTTTCACCCTTTTCCTTTCCTCCTTGCCCTCTTTTTACGAGTCCGCCCACTTGCTGCTGCCCGAGCGACGCCGCTGCTCTCGGCGTATAAACTCCGCAAACACACAAACACCCACCCAACGGCATCGCTGACAGAATTTAGAACGCAAAGAAAAGAAACCTCCCTTCCTCGACAATAATGGCGCCCAAAAACTTCGCGCCATCTGTCGACAAAATGTCGCAGTCGAGCGTCCATTCGACGACGAATCGATCTTCCAGTTCGAACCCCGGGTACTCGAAAGCCTGAAGAATTTGAACCCGTGGTTTGTGGACGAGTTCGGAAGTAGTGCGCTGGAACCACGGTTCGGACTCCTCGGCCAATCCGACAAAACTTGGAAAGCTTTGGTCAGAAAACCGTCTGCGCCTGGGATTCTGCGCAGCACTTTCTTTCTGCTCTGGTTATCTTCGTCCCTCGGTGGTCCGCCAAAAAAACGTATCGCATCGAACTGGGAACGTATTGGAGCGCGTCGGTTCCAGGCCAAAAGGTGGGACCGCACACAAAGTGACTTCGCACCGATGCGACTTCATGAATTCGACCGCGCACCAGCTGTCCGACTTCCCATCGCAGACAAGAAACAAAAGAGGAAGTTTTGCGCATTGTTCATACGCCGCACGAAGTAGTTCTTACAAGATTTGGTTGTCGGAGGAAAAAGCGACGCTTTTGGCGTTTAAAACGTGCACGTCTCGATAAGATAACGTATATCTAATCTAAAATGCATTTACACGTGTCTCAATTTTCTATATAAAAAAAAGCAAAAAGCCAAACTTTTTTTTTTACTGTGGTTTTTGCAGGTGAAAACGAGCATAGACCGAACCAGTCTTGGGTAGTAACGCGTTACAACTATAGCAGTTACTGTAACTTCGTTACTTTATAGCAGCCCTTAAACGTAACGCGTTGCATTTTTTCTTTTCGAAACGTAACTTGTGCAGTTATAATTACCTTTTTTTTTTTCTATATATGTAAAGTGTGTGCAGAACGTTCAGTAAGTCCAGCTAGCCCTGCTCTGTTTCGACCTGGATGAGCAACAGCAACGGCCTGCGGTCGTCTATTGCTACTGCGTGATCCACGTTATAAGGACCCCAGGCTCGCAGTGGGGCTGCACTGGCTACATTCATCATCTACAGCTGAGGCACTAGGACGCCCGTTGGGGGTGATTAACTTCCGACTGTAAACAAACACGCGCAACTCGCGATTTTTGAGTATACGACGAGGGTGACGACTTAACTTCTGTCGTCACCTTTGGCAATTTCTTCGGCATTAAGATATCATTGAACGAGTACAATTTAGCCATTCATTGCACCTTTTAATTGTAAAATATGTGTTCCGACATTTCGAGTGTCATTTTCGCCTTGTGCCAGCTTGTGCCAGCTTTACCTGCACTTTCTGTAATTAACTTTAAAAAAAAGAGGCGCGCGTTTTTTTTTTTATTTTTATGTTATTTGGAAGGGTTTGAAGTAACGCCATTACTTCTTAAAAGTAACTGCGACTGTAACAAAAGCCTTTCGTTGCGGTAGCTGTAACGGTATAATTGCGCTACTTTTATCTGAAAGTAACTGTATCGAATTACTTTTAGAAGGTAACTTGCCCAAAAGCCTGGGCCGAACAGACTAAAGAAAAGCTTTAAGAACTTCAAACAAACAAAACAAACTAATAAGAAAATCGCACAGCGGTTTCGTTTCGTCCATACGAATAAACTGATTCAGATCGTATCCACTCGGAGATTTATAACGAGTCGAATCCGAAACTGTCGTTTCGACCCCACTCGAGCCGGACTACGCATGCGCGCGCCAAACAGATGCGCGCCAAAGAAATGCGCGCTAAAATGCGCGCCCTCTTACGGGCACCTGGAGAAACATCATCTACGGCCAAAACATCGTTTGCTTTCGTTTACGGCTGTGTACGCGTGCCGGAGACATTTCTTATTATTTTTTTTATAAACGCAGGTACTTTGATAACAATACAAAGGGAAAAAAATCGAAGAAACTCGGCAAAGTATCGCTCTCCTTTGACGCCCGAGCCAACTAAAACGGGGGCCACAGCTCGGCGCGGCATCGGCCCCAAAATAATAATCGACACCAACCTACTTTCCAGGGGAACCCACGCTCTCCCCCTGGAATAGCAAGTAGGACTGCGGCGTTCGGTAGCCGAAAGTAAACGACCACGAATCCCTTCGCACACGCGGACCAACGGAGCAAAAAAAACTCGTGCGCGCTCCAAAACGAGGACAGAGTACACATAACTACGTAAATAAAACAAAAAATAAAGCGCCACTTCTCGACCGTCGTTCCGCACGCCGCCATGCAAAAAAAAAAAAAAAAATACAAATATTTGCGACCCTAACGAAACGACGAAGTCGCCGTCGTTGCTTCCCAAGCTACGATTGAGGAAAAGGAATCTTGGCTTTCTTTGCTCTGTATGTATTGCATGAGATTGCAAGCGTTTGAGGAAAGGTGTTTGACGATAAGATAAGGCGTTCATATATATGATATATAAAGGAAGAAGAAATGATGGTGTATATAAAAAGGTGCCCGTTTATACTGTATCTGATGATTGTAATTTTTTTTTTCCGGGGTGCTGTTTTTATTTGGGATATGTTTTTATTTTTAGAATTGGATATAGCGGTCGACAATTACTCTAAGAAGGTTCTGAAGGAACACAGATTTTGAAATATTCAATTACTTAATCGATTTCATAGACCCAAGTATATTTATTTGTGGATGCCACTGAATCTCGGATTCATTTAGCGCCCTCACTAGTTAACATACAACGACTGTACGTTATGCAAAGTCTTCCACACGTTACTAAAAAAAAGTAATAGATTACAATTGCAATTACTCGTGGTTAAAAAGTATTCAATTAGATTACTTTGTGTACTTCTCAGGAAAATTAATTGACCTTTATTTAAAAAAGTAACCGTTACTTTTCCCGATTACTTTATATTTTCGAAATGAGAAATTTTCTTTTGCCGGTTCGAAAACGGGTCTTTCACATATGCTGTCCATCGTGTCTGAATTAGAATTACGGAATTGAAAACGTTTAAAGGCTGCCTTAAAGTAACGAAGTTACAGTAACGCGCTAGTTGTAACGCGTTACTACCCAATACTCCTGTCAGAGACATGGTTGAGGAGTGAAACTCGTAGAAACCAGACTTCCCGTTACTTAAAAATTGTAATGGATAACAATTACAAATTACCGAGCCTTAAATGTAATCGATTACCGTTACAAATTACTTTAGTTGAAAAGCAACGGATTACTTTACACGTAACGTTACAAATTACTTTCACGTTACTTTTTCCGTACACTTATCAAGAAAACAATGGAAACAATGTCGATATTTTCAAAAATGTTCTGCAACTCTAATTTCTCCCACGCCCGCATTATGGTAGTCCTTGTAAAAATAAAATATTGTATTTAAGAGAAAGAGTCTAGGTGCACTCCGTTCACCTGTGAGCTGACAAGGCACCGAAAGCTGCAACCACACCCGCCATCCCGCCAGCTTACGGCCTCCGGAAATGATCCCTGGAATTGTGCAGACAAGGCTAGCGGTGCGCATGCTCAGTAGCAGCGTCTACCTCTGCTAGGAGATTCGGAGGCAAGGAACCGATCTGCGAAAGCTCCCTTTTGAAATGGGCCTTTCTAGCCGTGGGGCGCAACGTCTCACAGCTGCGGTCTCGTGGCTCTAGCTTTGACGCACTGTCAGCTTAAGTGCATGCGTCGTATAGTACAGTTGCATGCCAGGCACTGTAAAATGCACGGGGCCGGGCCGGCGCCGCCGGGGCCGAGGGCCTCCGCATGGTCTCCGCTGGGCTCTACGGGCCGCCACCAGCGCCGGATCGCGCTATCTCAGCTGTGGGTCCTCGGCCTCGCCCCTCAACGCGCTGATTGGACAGCGAGCCCCGTGAACACTGAGGCAGCCCCCCGCGGCCCCCCCCCAGGCCCCGAATCAGAATCCTGGCTGTGACGACGCGTGCGGAGTTGCCTGCTGTACTGGTGGTGCATGGGCCGAGCGCTCGTTTCTTGAGCTTTGGCCGAACTGATGGTCGCACCTCATATTGCACCAGTTTCTGTATTACGTTCATATTTTTAAAAAGTAACGAGTAATTAAAGCGATCCGTTATCAATATTTTGTAACGAAATTACGTTACAAATTACTGCCGCAAAAAAAGTAACGCGGCAATTAAGTAATCCGTTACAAGTAACAGATTACTTGTAATCCGTTACTTGTAACGGATTACTTCCCATATCTGGTAAAAACGAAGGGCGACATTAGGAAGGGGAGGAAAAAAAGAAAATTGTAACCGTTAAAAGAGTTTTAGTGCTTCCAAACTTAATGAGGTTGCTGTCGTGATTACTTCCTCATAAAAGTAATTGGTTACGAGTAATTTGATTCTTGCGGTAGTTAGTACAAGTCTGACTACGCCACAGGAGAGGAATACTCGTAAGAGCATTCTAGGAGACACGCGTTCTAAAAATAGTGTCCGGGCGGTGTTGTTTTTGTTTGTGTGTTTGTTTGTTTGCTATTCTCTATTCTTATCGAGAGCTATGACTCACCAATTGGAAGTCCGCGGGACTTTCCAGCCTGGACTCTCGGCAGGCCAATCGCTGTTGACTATAAAGGGGGGGGGGGGGCATGCCGGCAACGATAAAAACGCGGCGACCTAAAAATGAAACGCTCTGTGCAACGTGGCGTGAATATGGGAAACGTCGTGCTTGATGTCGCATCGCAGACTTCATTTTCAAAGAGGAACGTTTTTACCGGCCTAGCCATTCGCCGAGCTACCTTTGTATATTCCAGTAATAAGCTTAACGAGTGCTCTGCAACAAAATAAAAGCGCATGATTTTTTTTTTTACGCTGGACAGGCAGTGGACGAATTGTTTTACTTGCCCACTGCCCGTCAATCAAATCAAAATCGTCAAGTTAAATCCTTAAAAAAAAAAACTTCGGAGGCGACGGACGAAAAAGAGGACAAACACAAAACGTCTCAATTGAAACGTTGTGTGTTTGTCGTCTTTTTCGTCCGTCGTCTCCGTGTTGTTTTAACAATGTGTAACATAAACAAGCTCGCCTGTCTTCTCACTCTATCTTAAACGCCGCCTGTTCTTTCTTTACATATTTATACGTAGAAGCGGAATCCCGAGATAGGGATCATATGCACGTGAGGACGGTCGAGGCCTGGCGACAAACAAACGAGTCCAGATAGTTTTTATACGCAGGCTAGGTGGCGCAAGCTACCGCCCGTTACAAAGGCTCAGCCATTAACATCCATCCATACAGACGTCGTTGCTGACCTTGTTCAACCGACAACCAGTAAGCCGTTCTTCGAACAAACCACGCTGCGCGCGCCGTGTGCATCACACTGGCTCGCCCATGACATGATGACGCAGCATGCTGATGATGACGCCCATGACAGCGACGCAGCATGCTGGTGGCTACGACAGCTGATGCGACGCCACTGCAAGCCATACATGATATAGGAATCAATGAGCACGGTCCTCCACCGCGTCCTTTGCGAAACAGTAGACATCCAAACAACTTGTATTTTTTTACTGTTTTTATTTAAGCCGCATTTACACTGTTCACACATCATAGCAAAAGACAGTCTGCACACAGATTCGAACGCGGGTCACCACGAGGTCCCCGCTTCGGAATGCCGCGTGGCAATGAGTTCGAGGAGGAAACTATGGCGCGCTGCATTCGAACCACGGATATTGGCTCGTGTTTGCAGACTGCTTTCGTATGATGTATACGAACAGTGTGACCCCGGCTATTTAGGGAACCGTTTTTGCACATCCGATACGGTATACGATGGGGCTCTCCGGTACGAAGTGCGCATGCGCTACCGCAGAAGAGTCGCGCATGCGCAGTTCGTATACCGGAGCGCCCATCGTACCGTATCAGATAAGCAAAAACGGTTCCCGAAAACTCTCTAATGTCTGCAAAACTTGTCTTCTCTACGGTGTATTAGCAGGCGTGACCTCGGCTCTTGAGTATACTACAAACCTCGTCCTTTGAAACTCGAGGAAACTTCCCCGAAGCGAACCGCTGCATCGCTTAACTCACCCCCCCCCCCTAGCCTCGCAGACACACACACTATACAACAGGCACTCAGTCACTCGCTGAGACCCCGCTGGTATACTCTGGGATCCCTCGTGAAAAAGCATTTCGCGCGGCGTAGTACATATCCAGTCTCGAGCAGCCCAGACCGCTTCCGCAGAACCGGGAGAAGGGGCGGAAGCCCCGGTCACGATACCGTGACCGTACCGTCCCCCGGACCGGACCGGCTTCCAAACGGTAGTTCCCCCACCTCCCGTTACGGCAAACAGCAGCAACAAAACCTCCCTCCACGGCGTGCCTGTATATACGAGCCCGGCCAGACTCGTCCCTGGCCATAGGTGTGGTCCGAGTGCGTTCAACTCGGCGGCGCGGGAGCACAAGCAACACGAGCGGGGGCACGCTTTCTGTTCGGCCCCCTAAGCTGACAGTGAAGTGGGAGTTACGGGCTCGAGCGGGCCAATCAAACCGCCTGTCTTTTATCACCCGACCTCGTTCTCCGCGCCTGGGTATAGACGGGAGCGTGGTCGCGTGGCGAAAGATGGAGGCACGGCTGGTTCAACGAGCGTGTGTAGCTATAGCTCAACGGCACTGCCGGCTTAGGGGGCTGAAGCGTAACTGCCCGCTCGCGCACCGCACGCAGTGGCCGTGCTTTGTTGAGGGCTTTACCGTCGGTCGGACGCGAACAGAGACGGGAGCAGTGGGCACGGCCGAGTCCGTGGATAATCTTTAATAACGTCGGCGGCTTCGACGTTCTATGGCGCGCGAAATAAGATTTCTGCAGCGTGGAGGAAAGGCGGTGGCACCGGTTCTGAAATAAAGCTTGCGTTCGATTTTTGTTTGTTTGTTTGTCTTTTTTTTCGAAGAAGGTGGTTTTGCGCATGCGCATGTTTTTAGACATTGGGTCGGTGTATAAACACATAAAACTCCCCCCCCCCCTCCCCTTTTTCCCTTTTGAAAAAGTGCGCCATCTTCTGGCAGATCTGGAAGCATACTGCCGAGTGGCGTACGCGCCAAATACGCAATCGAACTAGCAGTTCCGTGGCTCGTAAAGTGGTGACGTCATAGAAATACTCGAACACGTCCTAATTGCCCTTTTGCTTTACCGGATGCACCCCTTTACACGCAAGTCGCATAAAGGAACTCGCACCTTTCTCTGCCCTCGCAATGGAGAGACACTCATCTTGACTCATCCAGCAGACCTGTGGACACCGACATCGGAATGGGTCAAGTTAACCAGTTCATTAATCCGCTTAACCGAGTAATCCGGCAAATGCTTTTAAACAAACACGCGAGCAAACAGATGCCCCACTTGCAATAGACCGTTTTCAAAAAGTCCGCGCCAACGCCTGTCTGCCATTGCTCGATCAACATGGGCACGGTGCCTTCGTGAGCGTCCTGCGTGAACTCGGCTGAGCTCCCATTGAATACGAGTGTGACGTCAGCGTTTGGCGATGACTCGGAACCAATCACGAGCCTTCGTGCCGAAGCAATGGCGACCATCAGTGTTGCTCGATGGATTTTTGAAAAGGGTCTGTTTCTGTTTCCTGATTTCACTTCTGCTTTTCGTGTGATAATCGGAATTTTGTTGAGGGGCAGCAAACTAATACAGCGTGCGGCACAGTTAACGCGAACACGTCGTTTTCGGTTATTGTTTTATTTTTATGTTGTTATTTTTTTCCTCGCGTCTGAAAAAACAGTTGTCAAAGATATTGCAATGTCCACAGGTGGAGAACTAATTTACGCTGTAAAATGCGGCGTTGGACCCTGAAAACTGCGAAAAGTAAAATATGGTAAAGTGCGAAAAACGAGAATCTCGTGTTCGCGCTAAGTGTGTCGCGCTCTGTACCCTGTCTGTCAACAACGAGACATATGCCAGGGACGTGGCATGAGAGCAACTATTCTCGACGAAAGCAGCCTCCAATGAATTGTGTCGACAAGGTCTCTATTAACAAATTTTGAAAGAAAAAAACATATTGGTCGGTCTATCTTTTTTTTTTTTAATCGAGCAACTTCTTTGTAGACTTTGTGGCATGCCTTGTGTTTCAATATTTCATTCATTGTACGAAAGAAAGAAAAAAAAAACGTTAGAAACTTGTGAAGGCAACCGCAGGCTCTTTGTTGTTATATAAAGTATATATATATGTATTGTCCAGTTGTGCCACGCTGAACTTTGCTGCGCTGTATCCGGAAATGTAGCACTATTCGAAAGGCATTATTTTCTTTTTCTTTCTTTCGCGTGCGCACGAAACCAACCCGTACATTCAAGCTCGGTAAAGTGGATTCCACCGCGCAGGCGTTACCGTTATATCACTACTTCCGAATACCAGGCTGAATCAAACGAGAAAAATCAAAATATAAAAAATAAAAAAACATCCAGAAAACAAAACCTTCGTTCGAGCTCTTGATTTGATCGCCGACCGTTTCACAATAGAGATCTCCTACGCGTTCGTCCCTCCTCCCTTTTTTCTCACGGTCACCGCGAGATTTCTCAGGATCGCGCGAGATCTCACGGACCGTTGATCGTTATAGCGATGCGTCTTCCACGACGACGGTCAGGGTCGAGAGGATTGTCACGCTTATACACCCCGTCGCGGACGACACGCTTGCCTTCGCTCCTTCTGCCCGTCCCGTTCGTTGCCGCTGTTATTTCGATTTTGGGTTGCCTTTTAAAGTTTGGACAACGTCACGCCTTGTTGGCGGTCACCCAAGGAAGACTTTTGGTCGGAAGTTTCGGAACGGAGAACGCGGAAACGAAAAAATAAAAATACTTGGGGCGTTCAACCACGCGCGGTTGTCAGCCGTGCGCGTTCAGGGGGAGAAGGGGTTTAGCTTGAAAGAGATCCGACAGGAGGTGTTTTAAGTGTCGAGCGAGGTGTCACTCATCGCCACCGGCAGTAGGAGGTGCTGCATGTTCAATTATTACTTTTTTTTCCACTTATTTGTTGTCGTTTTGAACTTTTTTGTGTGACGGAAGTTCACGAGAAGTAGTGTCGTTCGCACGGTCACTGTGTAAGTTTGGTGTACGCTTAAAAACATCGTAGCTTATACGTACTATACATATATATACGTTACATGACGCCGGCCGTTACATAATCGCTTAGAGGAGGCCTCTGTCCCTCGTTAACGACAAACACGCATCAAATACTGGGCGTTAGAAACTTTATTAGTCGTCCGAGCGTCGCCAAACTTGCCACCAGACGACGTGTTTGTGAAAATACGAAACTGCTGAAGATCGTTTGCCAGAAAGATTATATTGTTTTGTTGGTCAACAGAAATGTCGCGCTCGTGAGGCTAGGCCACCAACTAAGCAGGCAAAGAACCAAAACTGCTATACGACTTAACAAAAGTGGCTATTTATTTGGTTGGGTGTTACGTTGTTAACTTTTTGCTTGCTGCTCCCAAACATACGATCTTTGGCGGTCAGTTGGTGATCGCTCAAGTGTACAAAAGAAGGTTTCTGGCCACGTGGTGTCTGAAATGTTTTGGAACGCTGTTTGTAGTGTGTCGCTCGCTATAAAGGGACTCCAAGCCCTCACTGCAAAAATTAAAAGAAACCTTGCGGAAACCCATGTTTCCGCAAGGTTAGGCAAGGGTTTCTCGCGTCACGACGAAAGGTTAGAAACACAGGACCTGTGTTTGGGTGCTTTGAGACTTCGAGACTTCAAGATTTTATTGTTTCTACCCACGATTATAATAATACGCATGACTCTGGATCCGATAGCCGAAGGCTAGGTACTGATTTATCAGAAATAAAAGCCAGCGTAAAAATGTACAACTCGAGACACGCACAATGAAAACTATAAACTAACAACATTCAATTCGGTTGGTATATTCGGTGAGCATCGCCAGAAAACACAATTTGATCACGAAAACGCTCGATTTCATTATACATTTCATAGCACTGTTACTTTTAAATCTGACAATCATTTCGAAATACGGGGCAAGCGTAGACATCCTCGCATCATCACACATAAGATGGGATGATCGCACGTGTTCGCTTTGAATTATTTGCGACAACCTCCATCCCGCGCATGCGTATACACCTGTCGAAAACGCCTGCGGGTAAACCCGTCTGTTTACAAGAAATAAAAAAAGAGGAGTTGGCGTGTCCGAAGTCGCTTCGACATACCACCTTCTTCGGGCTAAGTACGACAAAAGTAACAACAACACAAAGATGCACTTTTTACCTCGTAATATTTGCTTCCTTTTCCCTCGCGATCGCCGTGCCAATATTATTGTGGCAGCAATCACACCACTTCTGTTTCTCCGCTTCGTGTGTATGTTTGCTTTTGCCGTCGTCCGTTCGAAGATCAAACGAATTTCCGAATGGGCATAACAACCCCCCCCCCCCCCCCCCCCCCAATCCCCCTTCTACCGCACTTTCTCAACTCCGTGTCAATGTCCACCTTCGTCGATTTTTTTCCCTTCTTTTTTGTTTTGTTTTAACTGCAGCAATCATTCTCTGCGGATCGTAGTCGTCTATCATTTCACCGAATCGATGGACCGCACAGAACCCCACGAGCCGGGGAGGCCACTCAAGTCCCGCGTGAATGCCACGTGACCTTGGGGTGGGACGCAGCGACGCGTAGAGCTGGTAGTGACGTCATAAGTTCGCAGCCCCTGATTGGCTGGGATGGCTCTTAGCGTCTGCAGAAGCTCCATCGTATGGTGCAACAGGGTGTTGAAGAGACGGTCGAATTCGTCGTCGCGATGGGAGGACAGGATACCTCGTTCCTTGCACGGTGTGTAATGGCGGGGATTTCGAAATAAAAACCAAGGACGCCCCGTATAATAATCGAAGAGAGCGTTCTGCGTTTATTTTGTTTACTTCTTTTCTTACTTTTTTATCTTTTTCTTGAAGTGGTAGAGGTGTTTGCCGAAGGTGATGTCAATGATTTTGCGTTTTCGCTGGGCGCGGCGCGGCGTTTGGCTACGGTTCTTTCGCGGACTTGCTATTTATTATATTCTTCTCGGTCGCCACTCGCGCACTAATTATGTTTGTAGGTTTGTTATTGTTGTAGTTGCGAAAACAATAAAAGAAAAACGAAAAGAAAAGCAAAAAACAACGAAACCTGTAATCATCTTCTAAAGGAAGTTATTAGGCTTAGGAGTGAGCCTTCCGACTCGAAGATACGCGAAATAGAAAAGAACAAGATAAAAAGACGGAAAAAGAAAAAGGGGAAAAGTTCGAAAGAGATCATTCTTGACACTCTTTGATTGGAACAGAAACCGCGAGCGAAAGAGCGTGTGAGAGAGAGAAAGAGAAAGCGTTATTAGCCACACAAAAAACCAAGAAAAGCAGGTGAACGTTGGAGGGGAATGGGAAGAGATAAATTGGATTACGAGACGAAAGCTCGCGGGGATGGTTTCCCCCACCCAGCCTTTCTCGGCTGTGGTGGTTGGTGTCTTTGACTCTCTCACATCAGTACCCTCTATAGAAGACAAGGCCTGGCCCCTCCCACCCAAACGTCATCACTTGTGGATTCATCGCCAGCGCCTCTTCACAACGAGCGCGACGGCAGCACGCCACGACGTTCAAGACGGCCGCGTCGGCCGATCCGCGGCGGCTCTCGTCGACCAGCTCAGATTTGGAGAAGTAATCCGTTACGTAATCTGTTACTTTTCAAGTAATTTTTTTGGTAATTACCACGTTACTTTTTTCCTTTTTCAGCAGTGATTTGTAACGTAATTTCGTTGCAAAATAATGGTAGTGAATTACTTTAATTACTCGTTACTTTTTTTTATTATAAACATAATTCAGAAACTGGAGCGATATGAGCAGGCAATTCAGCAACATAAAGATAGCAAGTTCAACAAAATATAAAACATCGTGATGGGAAGGCACCTTTAAATTTAAATACAATATTTAATTTTTACAAGGACTACCATAAGGGAAGGCATTGAGACATTTGAAAACAACAAAATTGTTTCTATCGTTTTCTTTATGAAGTGTAACATGAAAGCTAATTTGTAACGCAACAAGTAAACTAATTCGTTTTTTTTTTCTTTTTTCAGCGGAAGTGATTTGTAGCGGTAATCCATTACATTTGAGGCTGAGTAATCAGCAATTCTCATCCATTGCATTTTTCAAGTAACGGGCACAAGTTTGGGACTCGAGCTTCAACATGTTTGCCGCTCGGGGGCAGGTCGGAAATCCACCAACGATGACGTCACGCGTAAGCCTTGTCTTCTATGTCGTATTGCTCACACACACACCCTGGCATTAAACTATCTTTTTTTCTTTTTTTATTTTGTGTTTCATTTGAAGCGCCGCTAAGACCGGGTTCCTTTTATGTTACGACGATTACTTGGCCTTAGCGTTAATGGTCTGTCTGATTGTCGATGACGTTTCTGTTTTTATTAATATATATTTTTTTATTCCTTTTCCGAACACGTCGCGAGCTTCGGGGAATTGACACGTTCGCAGCAGGCACACGCGCGGTTTCCTTTTTTCTCTTTTTGTAGGCAATTTTGTTTATAGCTTTGTTTTTGTGTGCGCGTCCGTGCGGTGTCGCAAGTTTTTTGCACGCCCACTGAACTTCGAAGGAGCTCGAAGGAGTTTGACAGTAGCGCGCGGCGACAGATCGTAGCGAATTGGCGGTTGGTCCCTTGATCGATTATACGACGGACCCACGCCAAGTCGACGTTTTTCAAAGCGGTCTCTCTCTCTCTCTCTCTCTCTCTCTCTCTCTCTTTCGTATCGCATTTAACGAAGAAGTTCGATTCGTCTTCGAGATTTCGGGGAAGGGATTCAACAGCTCGATTCTAATATTTTGCTTGGCAGTTTCTTTTTTTTTTTTTTTACTCTTTTTATTGAGGTTTTGAAGGATTTTTCCAAATGACGTTGATGAGCAGATTTGGTTACCCTAGGTAGCACGTTGTTGGAGAAAGGCCTAATTTGGCACAGGCTTGACAACCATAGGGTCCTAGCTTGGGCCTAATACGGTATACGTGTTAGTTTAGGCGTTTGTCAGTGCTGGAGTGTTGCTTTTTTCTGGCTCCCTACATAATTGCTAAAGTGACAGACTTGGGTAAAATATGACACGTATGAACCGAAGAATCAGCAGTGTAAAGCCTAGCCTTGGCACTTGTTTGGCTTGCTATAGTTAGGGTGGGGCCGAGATACCCAAAGTTTGGACCTTGGCTTCTTCAGGCTATTTATGGCCCTAAATTCTTGGATAAAGCCAAATGTTTACCCAAGAAACTGGTACCTGGATATGTTGCAAAGGGAGCTCACTTAAGAAGGGGGAGAGGGGGAGTCCCCCCTCCTTTTTCATTTTCTTAGCCCTGGAAATATGGAGGAAAAAAAAAGAGCATACACCAGATTTTTAGGAAGAAATGCCTCGTTCTTCGTGTAATGGTAATTATCTTCGTCTGTGACGTCACAACCGCCCATGGCGTCACAATTTCTAAACAGTAAAGTGGTCTCAGTGCGGAGGAGATTCAACTGTCACGCCCCTAGCGGCTAAGTTTAGAACTTAACCCACTGGGGACAACTAGAATCCCTAAAATAAGCTACACTTCAGAGCAAGCACACCTCAGTCATCTTGGTTGCTTGAAATCATTGTTGCCAGTTCTCTGAAGCTTCATCTGAAATCGCAGAGAAACGCTTTTCCGTCCTTCAGGAGCGTTAAATCAGTTCGCGATAGAGAAAATCCATATCGCCTGAAGCCCCCCCCCCCTTCCCTTCCCCTTCCCATTGGCGAGGAGATCGAAATATAGGGGGCACTTTGTTGTCCAGCTTGTTTTCCACAGAGCTCGGTGTTTACCCAACACAAGGCCTACGGACTCGATTCTTTACATCATTCCTTCGATCGAGCGCGAGGCGCCGATTGGTTGACGAATGTTGCATCATCAGCTTCGGCTGGGGCTCGGGTTCACTCGGAGCTTTGGTGATTGGACACGAGCCTCGGCCGAACGGTGACGCAATGTTCGGCCACGTCGGCCCAACTCTGAGCGAGAAACACAAACAAATAAATCACGTTGCTGTTGTCCCCATGGTTGTAGTTCTCAACTTAGCCGCTAGGGGCGTGGCGGTTCCATCTCTTCCCTAGAGAGCCCAGATTGAGGAGTGGGTTCATCTCGAGAGGGACGCCTCCTGCGGAGATTGGTCGAAAGTGCGCATGCGCTGCGTTTTTGTTTGCGTGGCGAAGGGGGAAAGCAGGCGAAAGGTGGAGCCGCATTGCAGACGACCGACGCTTTCGGCGTCTCCTCGCAGCTCGCATGGCAAACCCAGCACATAAACCACGAGAGCCCGATGGATCGGTCGGAAACTCTCTGCTAATTCTATGCTCGTTTTACGCATTGTTCATACGCCATGCGAAGTAGTTCTAGAAGTATAGTGATCTGAAATGCACCTACATATATCTTAATTATCCACATAAAGGGAGAAATTTGTAATGCTCCGCGAGAAGCCGGACCTCTTTTCACTGTTTTTACTGCTTTTTCTTTGTAGGTGAACACGAATAGAGGTTCTTTGCTCCTCCCCAATAGTTCGATCTACTCGCCCATAGCCAAACAGACACAAAACAGGCCTCGTTCGATCGCACTCTACACGGAGCAGCCGTGCAGTAGGCGCCGCGGGTCATCGACGGCAGGAGAACTCACACTATATACACTCTAAAAGATGAACGAACTGAGATTATGTGTGCGCAAGTTGTGTGTATATACACATACACCCGCGCGCTCGAGCAGATGGACTGGGACGACTTGGAGGCAATTTTGCGCGCTCCATTCACGGCCGTGAACACGCGCGCGCACACTCGGGTTTGTGTTTGCTCCGCGAAAACTGCTGCCGAGGCTTGTATAGGCTTTCAGACGGAGGAATCCTGCGCGAAGCGTCTCCGAGAGCAAAAGCAAGCGCGAGCACGTAGGCGGTTCGTCGTAAAGAGTCGCACACGCAGGCAATCACCGCTCGAACGTGCCGATGAATTCCGAGGCTAAGCCGATTTCTTGCATCGTTGCAGGCAGCAGACGGACCCCTTGTCAGAAAGACGCGCCATCTATACAGCGTGGACGAAATGGATGGACCGTGCACTTTAAACTCAGCGCCTAAATCGGTTTCTTAACTTATCGCGCTGGAATTTACTATACAGCGGTGCTCGAAGCTGGTGCATTTATTAGTTGAGAGTATGAATGCATGAAACCTTCGGAGTCAAATAAGAAAGAAAATAAAAACTGGTTTTGTCGTATGGAAAAATTATCGCTAAGCTTTTTATCTCGAAATCGTCAGAAAATCGTTGCGGGCTATTCTGGCGCTACTACGATTGAAAAATTTGTGAAATGGAAAGAAAATAGAATAGACACACACACGCGCGCGTGCACGCACACGCACGCACGCACGCACGCACGCACGCACGCAACCCGGCACACAACGTGAAACCAGCGACGTGACGCTGAGCATGGGTGTTTCGCGTGATCACGGGTATACCTGAGAGGTGTGTTAACAATAAAGAATAAAACAATATATTCGAAAGATTAAATAAGTATCCGAACATTGCATTGTAGTTGGATGAAAGAACTTTACTTTGGTGTCAATGTTAGGATCGCGCATTTAGATACGGAGAAAGTTATTAGCCTCGAAAAACGAAGCAAAACGACACGATTGCTGCTGGCGTTTTGCTCCTCGAACCAAACAGCTATGGGTGTGCAAGCGGCCCACCTTATTGTTCTTTTAAACGTGCGCATCTGTCCGTACAGGAGCTGTGTACACTGGGCATGCGCAGAAGCTCCTTTCTCGTAGTTTACAGACAGCGCCACCGCCGCAGCGTGACGTCATAGACACGAGTATTTATTTATTTATTTATTTATTTATTATTTACTTATTTATCTGAAGTATACTTCCGGCCCACTTTTAGGCCAAGGCATGGAGGAGCTACACAATATAAGCGGCAATGATATATGCTGAAATGCATAAACTGACTTCGCGTATGTTAACGAAACTATTAGTCTGACACGATGATTATAAGTCGCGTATAATCAAAACGATTTAGTCCTCTACGATCTTAGCATGCAGCAGCGGCTGCCTAGAGTCAAGAGGATTAACCGTCATGTTCTTTCGTCGTACTCGGTCGCAAGAGTCGAACGGCGTTTATCTTAGCGAAACGTTAAACAAACTAAGTCATTAAAAGACACGTTTCTCTTTTTATATTGCGTAAACAATTAGCGATCATCATGTTTTGTTTGTTGTTTTGTGTTCAAACATTTACTATAAACTACTCGTAGAAAACACTCTCCCCCCTCCCCCCCCCCCTTAAATTTGACATGTTTTGCGTATAAGTCGTGGCAACCCTGTTCAAGAGTCGAACTTCGTCGAATTTTGTTCGCAACGTTCGAAGGTTCGGCGATCCGATCGAACCTCTATGTCGAAACCAGGGGTTCAACCAAAATTCGCGACGTCCCTGACGCCGGTATATAGTATACACTCGGATTGCAGGAACCTGGTTTTCCTCTGCGGATTCTATGTGATGTTTCGAAAGGCATAATGGTAAAAAAAGTTGAAAAAGCTTAGCAGTAGAGAGCAAGCTGAGAGGGCGAGGAGGGAGGGAATACCTGTTGTCCTGCCCTATGTGCATAAGGTATCACATAACCTGCAAAAAAGTCGCGAATCGGTTTCGCATCCCTGTCGTCTATCTCCGCGCCGAACAAACTTTCCACGTTATGCGGAATAATAACGAAAAAGAGAGAGTCAGGAGAGGCAGAGGGAGTGTGTAACTAGACGTCATGCTATAAAGTTCCGTGAGTGCACCACAGGGGTCACATATGAAATTCTTTCGTCACGCGGGAGGGTGTACGTACGTGGGCCAGACGGGGAGGTGCGTCGATGATAGAATTAGAGAGCACTCAGCTGCCACTAGGCAATCCCCGTCTGGCCACTCGGCTGTACACTGTGATAGAGTGCGAACGCCACCTGCAGATTTTCATGGAACTAAGATTGTGGGGAGCTTAGAGACATAAACTAGAACGCGAAATACACGAAGCCTTCATGATTAAATCACATGGGTCGACCGTCTTTGTCAGCGCTTCTTCTATATAGCCCTTTCCGATAAGGAACATGGTTTTATCAGCCAAGCCTCTGTCATTCGACAGTGTCGTCCGGCTTCTTCTGGGTTTTTACTGTTAGTGTATCTTCTTTGCGCATGTGCAGTTTTTTGTCTTTTTTTTTTACAATTTTTATATATGTATTTTAATAAATTTCAGTGGAAAGTTACGCTCTGTCCTCTCTGTGCAACTCATCTTTTTGCCCTCGTTTTTTAGGCGCAATCCACAGTATAAATACCTTTCCGATTCGTCGATTTTACTGAGAATCGGATACGCGGGGTGATTCAATAGCACCTAGGAGACAAGGCCTGGACCCCCCCCCCCCTCCCTGACGTCATCACTAGTAGATCGAGGCAGCACCGCCTGGTTTGCGTCAACGTCGCCGCCGGCGCCTCTTGCAGCGTCTCACAACGAACGCGACGCTAGCAGACGGCGACGCCAAGACGGACGCGTCTGCCGCTTTGCTGCGTCTCTCGTCTAGCTTAGGGTGTTTGCCGCTTGGGGGCGGGTCGGGGGTCCATCTAACGATGACGTCACACGCAGGCCTTTGTCTTCTAGGCGGTATAGTGGACGTATATACGACGTCGGACTCGTAAAAAGCAGAGCCGAGGGTTCGTGGACCGAAAGAAACGCTGACGACTCGATACGCGTCAGGGTCTCCGAGGACGACGACGACGACGGCGCGCTTGGCCGCCCGAGCGAATCCAACTCGGACGCGCAACTCGTCTCCCGAAGCGACGTCTTTAAAAGCTGAATACTATCGAACTCCGTTCCATCTTAAAGACGGACTTCGGAAGACGGTATGCGGAGCGCAAGTTCGTCTGCTTCTTCTGCAAAGTTCCGGTGACGTCAGACAGACGCCGAGCTCTGATTGGCTCTGATGAAGCGATAGTGCGTAGACCCTTTGAGGTCTACCCACTATCCTTTCAATCGGAGCCAATCAGAGCTCGGCGTATCTCTGACGTCACCAGAACTCCTGCAAAAAGAAGCAGACGAACTTGCGCGGTGCATACGAGCCATCTAAACCGATCCGACGCCGCGTAAAGCCGCGTTTACGCGGCTAATGAATACATCGTACAAAAGACAGTCTGCGGACAGTGTGTCTGAGGCCGGTTTCTTTCTTGTATGTGAGTGAGCGAGCGAGCGAGCGTTGGACTGTCTGTGGTCAATCGTTAGACTGAAACAATGTAGTATACACATACATTGCTAAGTTACCTACAGACACGCGGGCGCGTACACTAACGTTCTCCTACGTTTTTTTCTGTTTTTTTCTTCTGCTTTTTGTTTTTTTTTTTAGATGAATGTTTGCAACCTGGTCTGGTCTGCATCCTTTTGAGCCGTATAAACACTGCTAGGATGTTTGTTTGTTCGTTTTTTTTTCGTCGTTTTTATTTTAGGCTGTCCGTTTTAAAATTCGTTGGCAGCCCGCGCCCGTGTGCGGCGGTGATGAATACGGGACGTTGGCGTCGGGGTCGTTTCGCTCAAGTCGGCATCTCGTTTCTTGGAGAACGCTCGCTCGTTAGAGGCGCTCGGCGGCCTCACGCTGTGTCGTCGTGTTTCTGTTGTTGTTGTGTGTCGCGCCGCCTCTTGTTCGCGGGGAGAGGAACGTTTGTTTCGTTCCGCAGCCTTCGCTGGGTCTAACTATACGCTTTGCTTTCTTAGAAGTGTGTTTCAAGTTCGGTAACGAGTTGAAAAAAAGTTTATTTTTGTTTTGTTTTGTGTCTGTTCTTTGAGAAGACGTCCGCGCTCGTGCCGGGTTTTGGTTCATACACGCCGTCAGATCATAATAAATTAAAATAAGAAAAGAAAAAAGACAGCGCGCGGCGTAGTTAACATAATACGTTGTTGTTGTTGTTTTTGTTTTGTTTTTTAGTTACGTATTTTAAATTTTGTATTTGCAAGGTGAAAGTACGAAGCGTGAAAAAGGGCACATACCTTTTTCTATGTCACCTTCCTTTATTTAATTAAATTTGTTCAATAGAGGCAAATTGCTGACTGTCTAACAGGCTTGTTAGTTATGCTTTCTTATGTTTGTTGTTCTTTTTAATTTTAATTCGCCTACTTTACTTTTAGTCTGGATACAGATTTCTGTATTTCAATACACGGCTCTTGTAACTTCGCTTCTCCACGGCCCCCACCAGTAACTCCATGCAACTCCGCGTGAAGCCCTCAATTACACTAAATCCTATATACACGAATCAAAAACAAGCGAGCGAGCAACCTCGTGTACAGGTGAAACATTGCGACTTTAGCCGCAGCTGAGGTTTCTCTACAAGGCCTCGAGATTATACTCTGCGCTCATTTCGCCATTTACACTCTTAAAAAGACAGTTGTAAAAAAAGTAAGGGAACGGCGGACTTTTATCTACCCAGGAACGCGAGTATGGCGCGAGGAAGCGTTTTCCCTTTTTCCGAGCGTCCATTAACGCCTAAATGCTAAATATATATATATATATATATATATATATATATATATATATATATATATATATATATATATATATATATATATATATATATATATATATATATATATATTAATTTCTTTTTGATGGTGCAAGTTTTGAGGGTCGCGATTGGGTAAAATCGCTACACCTTATACACACACACTCAACTCTGACGTCATGCCACTGGGGTGGCGCTGCTGTCGGCTCTGCGCATGCGCAGACGCTACACCTCACGCGAATTGGGTTTTCTGCGCGCTGCGCAATGCACGCACCTGGTATGGGAAAACGCGGACTTGTTTGTGCTACGCAGCATACGCTACACCAATAACCCGTTTTCTCGACATACTCCAAATCTAATTCCCTACGGACGATTTTTTTCTTGCCAACGATGTCGACGAGGTTGCTGGCCTCTTGGCACTTCAATCCCCCCCCTTCCTTCCGCCTCCCCCAGCTATCGTTGGTAATACTGAGATAAAGAGAAGAGGAAGAGAGAGAGAGAGGAGAGGATGAGAGGTCTCTTCTCTGAGAGGATGTCTGGAGTGGCGCGTCGCGGAGGGAGCCACGTCTCTGCTCAACTGCACAATTGGTGATTTCCGGTACGCACGAAACTCAACGCCACGGACTGGGGACCAATCTTCTTTTCTCCTTCCCTTATTTGTTTTATCTAAATTTTATTGTAGCTTTATTTATTTCTGGGGACCCGCACTCTCTCTTTTGGAACTCGTCGGCCGTGTGTGTCTGTGTGTCATGCCTCACTTCATTGTTGGAAGGAAGACAGAGATAGAGAGGAGAAAGAAACACAGAGAAACACAGAAACTCGGAGTTCCCTGCGAGGGCTCGGAAGGGCGCGCGGTCGCCGGTCGGAGAATGCAAAGTTGCAAAGGGACGGAACTTCCAACAACGGATTCCCGGTTGCCGCTCCCAAAGGGAATTCCCTCCAGCCGTCGAGCCGAGCGACATCTTGTTTTAAGAAAAGGCCCCGAAACAATATTTATATCTATTTGTACGTCGGCTAGTTAGCGTGTTCAGAAACAACACGAGAGACATCAATTTTATTTTATTTTTTACAGGCGCTAGTTTTTCTTTTTTCTTGAATATAAAAAAAACATTGATAGGGTTTTTACACTTCCTCCGAACTTCAATTACTTCTCTTTTTTTATCTGTAACGCAAACAGACGTGAAGAGTCATTGCTTTGACAGTGATGTGATTGCTGCGCTATTTGCGCCAAACTGCGCCAAAGTGCTTACCCTGCTACATCCTGCTACATTTTACCAAAATGTGAGGAATTTACGCCAACGTTGCGCCAAAACTTAATTTGCACTTTAATGATACTGAAAGTATTATAGCTCAGGCCTCGCTGCTCGGCCGGACCGTTACGATATGCTTATGCGAATTCTCAGAACTTTTGACTATCGTCTCAGATAACGTACTATTCGATCGCATTTCGTATGAAAGGCTGACAGTACTCGGAAGTTTCGCAATAATTCTCATGTTCGTCGTCTGTTCTGCTGGAGGATTAGTTAGTCTCGTTGAGTGCGCCTCTCCTCGCGCACTGGTGTACTGCAGAGAAGCGAAAACCGCAATGCAAGCATCGCGATTTTGCGTGTCTTGCTTCGCCGCAGCGCACCACCGTGCTAAGGGAAAGCACTCCTCCAGAGCGAGACGCGACACAATTCCTGAATATAACTTTGGCTCGTATGTATGATAGACTACGATATCCTGGCGGTACCTGTTTCCATATCGAGATTTAGCGAGGATACTTCGGTAGTGCAAGAACATTTATATGCGCTCTTTCGTATGTTTATTTATTTATTTATGCCAACTGATTTGTTTAGCTATCACTTTTATATAGATGTGAGTAAATTAGAACTAAGTTGGCAGGAGCAGTGGATGGAAGCTCGGGAACAACCTTAATGAGTTCGGCGGGATTGTTTTTAAGTTTTGTTCACATGCCGTTTTTGTTATGAAGTTCTACACATAAAATGTAATTGACGTTCATAATCAAATGACAAGTGCTTTGTTTTTTATATCGAATTATAAATTGCTGTTTTGTTACAACCTTTAGAACTCGAAGGAACCATTAATTTATGGGCTCTATATTATTGTATTATTTCAGTGAGATTCAGTACCTAAAATAACCATTCACAGCAGTTTGTGCTGTCCTTCATCACTCACCTTCTTGTCACCCTGTCTGGTGCTTCTCCACGCAACTAAACGCTAGTTTTGTGTTTGAGGGACTCACTCCTGCTGTTCAGTTGATGCTAACTAAGGGTTGCACGTAAGTGAGAGGCAGGCACGTAGTCAGGACTTGTGTGATGACGGAGGGGGAGAGGAGTGTCCCAGCAAAATGGAAGATTTCGGGGTGGGGGGAGGGTGCGGCGTCATGCGGCCCCATAGCGCCCCGGCTACGTGCCTGAGTGAGAAGGCAATGTGGACATCGCCTTTTAATTGGGCGCGCCGACACATAAATCTTAACATAATGTCTGCATTGGTATGAAGAAAAATGATGCTACAGAAAGTTATTTTGGCTGCTCCGAAATTGACTTTTCGCTGCTCCAAGGGCTGCTCCAAAATGACTCGGACCACTCACATCACTGCTTTGAGATCAACGAGACCAACAAAAGATGGATCATCACCCTTCGACGGATAATCCCAGAATCCCGCGATGTGAAGGAAGGCGGGCTGCCAATCAAATCAAATCGAGTCTGCAGTTTAAATAGAGACGCAACATATTTGCGACAAGGGGCATGAACTAAACGCTGCTAGCTTTTTTACTGCGATTTTAGTGACCGGCATTGTGTTATATAAAACTTCTTTTCCAAAAGGTGACGTTAGTCACCATTCGATGCTCACCCACAAATGACCATCAAAACTGTTTTTTTTTTTTCGGAAGACTATAGATGGAAGCTCGTTCTCGGTCGTCTCATTTCTCAAATTTTATAGGCGTAGTAAATTCTTCAAACGCGCCCACATCAAAAATTAAGGGTCGTAGAAAATAAGCATAAAATTACGCCCCAAAGTCCATTTTGAACAACTACGTAACCATAATTCTCCTAAGGAATCGGAACCACAAAACCGTATATAAAAACCCGATTCACAGAAATATATATATATAAACAAATAAAAAATAAAAGCAGCATTACTTTATAAAAACGCTCATGCATATACAATGTAAAGATGTTCGTGGTGCTCATATCCATACGTCAAGCCGACTAAATCAGACTAAATGTGAACAAAATAAAGTAATTCAACAAGTACGCAAATCCAAGAGCACGCCGCTTCACGCTTCGCAGTGAGCATTAGGCCGAGATTGAAAGGGAAAGGGGAGCAGTATATGTGAAGAAGGGAGAGAGGTAAATTGAAAAGGAGGGACCCCCATCAAAATGGAGGCATGAGGCTTTGCGCCCGGGGGGCTGGGAAATGAAATTTCTGCAATGACTTGACTGACTCTTTGTGGACGGTCGAGTGAGGCCAACCTTCATTTCGAACCGGATTGGGGAGTAAACGAAAGGGAGAAAAGGCCCTGAAGGAAAGGAGTAATAGAGATCGATAAAATGGAAGCAAAAGAAGATAAAACAAAGATTCCAAAAGGGGAACAACGGGAATAAAGGAAAGGCGCGAAGTAAAAGCAGAAATAGCATTAAAGCACGAAGGGAAGAAAACTGAACCAGGGGGAAGTAAAATGGAGTAAAAGAAAGGACTGCAGGGGATCCGAAATGGTGTAAACGAAGAAACGAAAGGGAATGAAAAGGGAGTAGAACAAAGGGACGAAAGGGAAGGAAACGGTGCTAGAACCATGAGACAAGGAGCATCGGGGATAAAGAAGACAACGAATAGGATTCAAAACGGAGTAAAACAAAGGGATGAAATGGAATTAAAAGAGTAAAACAAAGGGGGTAGCGAAAGGGAGTAAAACAAGGGGGATAGCGAAAGGGAGTAAACCTATAAGTCGAAAAGGAGTGATGAGAATAAAAGAAAGAGACGAAGGGCAGCAAGCTGGACTAGAACAACGTGATAAGAGGGTGTAATAAGAAGAAAAAAAGGGGAAGCAAAAGGGAGTAAAACAATACGACGAGGAGGAGTAAAGAGACTAAAACAAAAAGAGACGAAGGGAAAGCAAAAGGGCGACAAGAAAAAAATAAGGCAGATATATCGAAATAGAGTAAGAGAAAGAGACTGGGGGTAGCAAAAGGCAGCAAAGGGAGAGTGTCAAATGGGAGATAAAGGCAGAAAAGGGTTAAGGGACCACACCACGCGCCGTGCAAAAGGGTGGGGAGTGATTCGTTGATGCGGCCTCACGCGCACGGATTCTGCCCCTCATCTCATCGTAACAATAAGATAAAAGGTTTCTGCAGACAAAAGGGGAATGTTTTATATGTTGGGGGTCGACTGCGCAGCACGACCGACAATGTATAGCGCCAGTGAGAGATGGGGGACTCTATTCCGACCCGACTGACTTCATAACGACAGCTGCAGGCTCGTCCATTGACTCGACACCTGGCGTAGTGTACTGCGGGGTCGTTGGAACCCCCGCGAGTCCCATTGTCGGGGAGGGGAGTTAGGGGATCGAGCTCGGGCTTAATAGTTTAACTTCACTGTCACATTTTAATCGAGTCACCCTTTGTGCGCCCCTGGCTGTTGTCACGTGCATTTTTGGGGGAGAAACTCGGGAGACATGTGACGCTTTTCTGCGCCATATTTCAAGAGTACATGGATGTGTTCGTCGTGTAAGTACAAAAGCTCGTCAGAATGCGAACAAAAACAAACGAAAAGCAAGCTTGCATGAATGGTTTACACGTGCCAATAATTCAATAATTCAGGAGGCTCTCAACAACAGGAGGAGAGTCAATAAACTTGCTTGACGCAGGCGTTTCAAGGGTCAGACGAGGAATGGACAAATTAATTTCAGTGGAGGAAAATAAAAACGCTATCGCATCGACATTGAGGCAAAAAGTTGGGCGACTTGGTTTATCGTCTTACAGGGTGGAAACAACTCAATTTGACAGACGGACAAGCCACAAGAAGTGCAGAGACACTGCGCTGACTATCGACTGAAGGTTTATTTTCCAGCGAACCAGAAAAAGTATATACTGTTTACTTTTCTGGTTCGCTGGAAAATGAAACCATCAGTTGATATATTCCGCGCTGTGTCTGTGCACTTCTCGTTTATGGTCCTTGAGCTCTGATTGGCTCTGATCGAAGGATAGTGGGTTGACCTCAAGGCAGCTTGCTTTGAGGTCTACCCACTATCCTTCTGATCCGAGCCAATCAGAGCTCGGTGTTTTGACGTCAGCACAACTCCTGCAAAAAGAAAGCAGACAAACTTGCGTTCCGGATTGCGAAGTAATTGCAATAATTTCCGAAACTGAAAAAAGGCGTACCTGTAATAATTTACCCCTATGCGCTAGTAATTCTAATTCTAATTGATTCGACTTGCGGCGCTAAGTACTCGTTGGAATTGTAATTAAACTATACATTGCCCGACTACAATTTACCCAGGTATACGGTACGTGTAAACCGCGATCTTTCGTGTTTGTTTTCCTCTTTGGTAACTTGTATTATACGGATACACATTCTGCTCTAGAGTCATGTGTGCGCAAAATACAAAATAAAAAGCGCCGCGTTTTTTTTATTTTATATATATATATATATATATATATATATATATATATATATATATATATATATATATATATATATATATATATATATATATATATATATATACATTAACACACTGTTTATACATGCCCGTCAAGTGAAACGTCTGCGCATGCGCAGTGCCGACACGATGTCCCCCTAGCATCTCATTATCGTCCCGCAGCCAATTAGGTTGCGGCATTAGCAGACGAGAACGCCGCGGATCCAATCAGGAAGTGAGAAGCGTGGAGACGCTAAGTCACACCCCACGAATTTCTCGAACTGTTGGTGACTATATGTGACGATGGACCGATGGATGGATGAATGAGGCTGAGCCATTGGAATCAGGAGGCTGCTTGCGCCACCTAGCGACTCCGACGAAATCGACGGTTCCTAGCGGCTTAAACAGAAAGCTTTGGCGCGGCCTTTTCGAGCGAATCAGATATTCACAGCGCCTGGTGGTCTAAAGGCGAAGTCGTGAAACTATGTTCAAAAACACGTGATGAAAATCGCTAAAAAAAAAAAAGAGAGGCATTAAAAAAAAAACCTTTGCCTCTGCCTAATTTTACTTTCATTTTGCTCAGTGGATTGCCACGTCAACACCCGAACCTGAAGAGGCAGGAGTAATGACTGCTGGGATTTGCCAGTACGTTTCTCAAACGTCAGCACCGACAGTTGTAGAACTCCTCTTGCGTAACAACATTCTAACACACCGCAAAAGAAAAGAATATATATATATATATATATATATATAATATATATATATAATATATATATATATATATATATACATATATATGTCCAGATCGAGAGTGGACATTTCAAATTTTTCCTAAGCATCGAAGGAAAAGTAAAAAATATATATATATATATATATCCACAGCGATATACACTAATTTTCGACGAAAAAAAAGAAAGAAAAGAGACACCTTCAGTCAAAAACGAAAAGTTTTTATTGTTATTTGTTGTTGTTTTTTCCTCGATGATTACTGTGATTACGCTGCCACGAAAAAGAAGAGGGAGTCGCAGCTCAGAGAGGCAGCACAATCGTTGTTTGTTGTCAGATCACCAAAGAAAGAGGCGCACCCGCACTTTCGCATGCAGGAGGCGCGCACACGTCAAACTAAACGACAGCACCGACTATAGAAGACATTAATAAGGCCCGCGCTTCCACCCCCATACGTCATCACTCGTGGCTCCACGCAGACAGATAGCCTGCGCCAGCGTCGCCGCCCGCGCGTCCCGCAGCGACTCTCACCAACGAGTGCGACGCCAACACGCGCGGCGACGCCAAGACTCACGCGTCTGCCGTTTTGCGGCGTCTCCCGTCGAGGATTCAGCGTCTGTTTTCCGCTTGGGTCGCGGGTCTGGGGAGACATCGAACGATGACGTCACGCGCTGGCCTTGATGTCTTCTAGGTGGTGTCGCAAACGGACGGCACCGGACAGTTCGAGGCGCAGTACTACTTCTTTAGAAAAAGCGAGGCGCTCTCTTCTCTCTCTCTCCGCAACCTCCATTGTATGATACGTATCGGGCTGAAGATCTCCGCATCGCCAGTAGGCGCCCGCGGTTCTTGACACTGGCTGTCAAGCGCCACCGCCAAGTGTACTCGCGCGCGCAGCGAAAATTGTTTCGGGAGCCCCGCATTGATTCCTGCGGGCAGCAATTTTCCTCGGGAAGCTTGCGCAAGGAACAGCCATAGTCATCTATTGAGTTCTTCTTTTCTTTTTTTCTCTTAATCTTTGCTTTGACGTGAGCGCCGAAAAAAATATATATATATGTATAAAGACAAAGTTTCAGTGTAAATATGAAGGACCCCACTTATAATCTCCCCTGCATGCACTTAGCATCCTGTAGAATCGTCGAACGTGCGCTTTCAACCGTGGAAAACTAACCATACATGCTGACACTTTCTGATTTTTTTTTTTTGCTTTTGATTTACTATATTTTACTGCTGCAACGGAACCATCGTCAGCCACCAGCAAGCTTGGAGGCTCAATAAAGCGAGTACGGTTTTAACGTGTGGGCAATATTCGGTCTAGAGGATCTGAACAAAGTTTCGTTGTAAACATTACATCCTTCAACCGCATTCGACCACGGATAACTAATCGCCGTCCGTGCCACAACAAGTTAGGGACGGCGGCTCACTGTCGTTCTACGGAAGGAGTCCGAAGGCATACGGCCGTGTTATCCATAGGCAGTGCGACAGGATTTTTCATTAGGGGGCGAGGTTTCCCCAGAGCGCCCCCCCCCGTCGGTGTTTTATGCCGTCGAAAAAGAACCATACCGCCGGCGCAGTCGCGGCTTGTGTTGGGCCAACTTGCACCCCTTCCCTAGATGATAGAGCGGCCGCCCCCCCCTGCCCCCCTGTGCGCACGCCTATGGTGTTATCCTGTAGTTCACGAGTAACTTTCCTTTGACGAAGGAAATTTAGTCGCGCATTGAAAGCACCTATCGAGATGGCGAAATACGCATGAAATACGCTGTCCGGCGGTTTGAGTCTCTCTCGTGTCACCCCAGAATATTTTTTTCTTCATACTGCCACAGTTACGATTAGTGACGTTTATGGGTGGGACTCAAATTGATACGGTATAACTATCAAAGTGAGTAATTTTGCGTTGTGCGTATGTTTAGACAGCGTGAAATTATGGCGGTCCTAATGGGCGTCTGATGTCTCAGCTGTAGGGGAGAAATTTAGCCAGTGCAGTACAACCGCCATAGCCAGGCGTCTTAAACGTGCACCACGCAGTCGTGATACACGACCGCACGCCGGTATACGATGCTCATCCAGATCGAAACGGGCAGGGGTGTGGATATGAACCCAGTGATGCCTGGGTTCTCAAAAATATTGTGTTTCCAAATCGTTTATGTAAACACATTTTTATAGCTTAAACGAAATAAACAGTCGTTGTTGTTGTTGTTGTTTGTCAATTGAGCGCAGCATTTGCGCTTGCACCGCTCTATACGAGTAAGCGATAAGCGCCACCGCTTTGCCATGCCGTCAGAAACATGTGAGCCAACAAAAATATGACGGCGGTACATCAGAGACGTTTCATTTACGGTAAGCGAACATGGAGGGTTTTAGTATCGCGTATAGGAGTAAACGCAAGCCCTGTGCGCGTTTGCGTTTTACATACGTTGCGTGCCGCACTGCGCATGCGCGTCGTCGCCACTATCTGCGCCCATCCAAAGGCGCAGTTTGGTTCCCGCGCACGTGCATATGTGCGGAACACGCCCCGCTATAACACAAACGCGCACAGCGTGCGTCGAACTCGTACACGCAATGCTAAAACTGCTATAGGAAGTGTAGTGACCGCTCTCCTACGGTATCCTGAAAACGCCGCGCTGCGCGCGCCGCCAGCCTTATCTGTATAGTTCAAGGTCTTGTGGCGGATACAGACGCTATCAGGTGCGTACCGGCTGCGGAACGGCCTGCATCTCAAGGCTAGACCCTTCAAAGTCCGCGCCACCGTCGCCTGTCCGCCATGGCTTGATCACGTGCTCTGAGCATGTATTGGACACGACGTCTGCGTCAGTGTTCGGCGAGAACTCGGATCCAATCACACGCTTCGTGTACAAGGATGGATGGATGCTAACGGCTGTGTATTGTTTATAATGGTGGCAGCTTGCGCCACCTAGCCTAGAAATTAAGAACCAAAAGTATGACCAAGCAATGGCGACCGCCAATGTTGCTCGATGAACTTTTAAAAAGGGTCCATCGTCGCTACTTAAGTTTAATTCATTCGAACGATAATTCTCAAATTAAAACCGATAACGGTTAAGGTTTTTGTATCTACGTACGTTATTTGGATGAGGTGTCCTAAGAGCCGCGCTTGTTAAACATTTCTTAAATTGTCAACGGGCACAGCACTTGTCACCGGAGGAAAAAAAACAGCGTGCCGTGTTACACTGCAAAACTTTACAGTTGTAACGGGTCATCGACTTCCAAGCTGTTCGAACGTACCCCCAGATGCGCCTAAACACAAGTAATAAAAATTTAAAATAAAAACAACTCACTACGGGAGGTTGCAGGCTGCTCGGTATGTGGTCGAAATGGATTTGTCCATAAGTCGCTGGCGCCCAGAGATTGAGAGGAACTTTTGTTTTTGAAGTACGAGAAATACTGCGAGCAAATATCGATGTTCTTGCGTGCACCGATGCGGATCATCTGTAATTGGTTTTCCAATACACCCCTCCGCGCCGATCTGCCATTTTTTTTTTCTCTATCATCTATGGACTGGGCACTTCTTTGCCCGGAAGTCCTACTACCGCAATTCGATTTGTTCAAGCTGCAGACTGGGTATACTTTTTTTTTATCTTACGGAATGCGATTTATATACACACGGTTGAACGGCCTACAGCCATTCTAGCTCTGTAACCACAAACAACAACAAACAATAAGACGTTTAAAGTCGCTGCTGTTCTATCTAAAGTCCACAACCCCGAATAAAGCTCTTCAGATATTTTTTAAGGTTCTAGGATATGAAGTAGATCACTTTTGTGATGACGTGACAGAGAAAAGGAATCGAGAAGTTGCAGTAATGTGAGTACTTATGTATATGTGCAAGATACCCGTATATAGTTCCACACAATGACAATTTATCGAGCGGTTTAACACATATCTATAACTTTTGTTTTCTTAATTTATTTTAAAAATCAAGCAATACTAAAAGGAGCTTTGAGTACAAAAGTAAAACTGGAATCAACTTAAAATTGCACTTCTATTCCTCCTCGAAAAATGGACGTGATAGATGACTTTAATTAGCACAGAGAGTAAACGTAATTCCTTACTTTAATTACGTTTAGCGATTACTTTAGAAGTGATAGCGTATTTCAATGTGTTACTTGCAAATTATTGAACGCGAAGTGGTAAAACGACGTTTTTGTGGCGACGGCTTTGCGGACATTTCTTCGTCTTTTTGGAGCCTTCTAGGTGCATCTTCTGGCTGTAAAGATCTAAAGGTCAGAGGTCCGTAGTGTCCTAGAGTCCGTTATAGATCCCTGCGGACAAAAGCCATCGAACCTCTGGCAATCCTACTTTGCGTTTCGGCAAGTCATCATCCTGCTGGAGGTCGTAACTAATCGGAATACGCAATCTAGTGCTGAAGTAATGGGCGTCTGGGTGAATGCTTCTTCTGTATCTCTATGCACGCTTTACGCTTCTGCAGAACAGCCAGGCAAACGGTTATGCAAATCACACCATTACGCCGGGCCACTGAATAACCTGCTCCACGATCTCTCCGGAGAAAACAATAGAAGCGCCCGGAGGAGGAGGAGGGTATTGCTTTTATATTTACTGTTTCTTTTCCTTCGGAACTGGTGAATGTAAGTACCCGATGCTCGGCGATTACATTCCGAGCAGCAGAAGTCATATCGCGTACGCAATCACACGGCACGCCAATTGATAAGAAACTATACACCGGTCCTCTCCGAGTCGGCGTCAGCCCCATCGTGCCAGCCATCATCAGCAGCGCGGAAGCAGACGATCGCGCCACCGCAGCTCGAATGGCAGACGACGACCGTCCTCCCGAAAGAAAACGGCTCACCACGAGCAGCAGGTCCCTCCTTAGGAGCTGACTGCAAACCAAATAGCAAACAAAACGGCCGCCTCCTTAAAAACGAAAGTGGTTACACCAGGTCCCTTACACAAGCCACCATAGCCATCACCGCCGCCAGAAGCCGTTTGGGGCCGGTTTCCTTGTCCGTTTCGACGGCGCGGGCCCGCTCCTTTCCAAACAGCAAGGTCGTGACACCGCCATTAGAAGGTCACGTGGCTTGAGGCGAGGGCGAGGAGAATAGAAAGGGCAGTATATTACCCTTCTCTTATGCCTCCCCTGCGTATACTCCGCTGGCCAATCCCGTCGTGGGCAAGGAAGCCATACTGTATCTCCTCGGCGTCTGGTCAGTGGTGACCCCTTGTCGTCTGCTAAACTTTCACCCAGACTTGTACGTAATGCGCTAGAAGTAACGGATTACTTTACCTAGTTACTTTTTTCGGTAATGCAGTAACAACCTTGTTACTCTTTAAGGGAAGGAACGAGATACATATTTTTGTTACATTTTGACGAAGTAACAAGTAACGGTTCTGGAGGGAAACGTGTACAACACCCAAGCTAGTTCTCACTCCAGCTCGCGCCTGTCATTTATACGACACGCTATGAGAGACACACAAAAAGGGTCTGCGTAAGCTATGCCAGTATAGCCATAGTTATCTCCGAATGAACACACGTTAGAAAACGGGGAAGTATTAAGGACGGCAAATATTGAAGGCGGCTACTGCTTCATGAAAACGACACATTCAGAGTAACGAGAAAATAACGCGTTACTTTCAAGCTGATGTAACGCGCTCCTTTTGAATTAGTTACTCGATTTCAGTAACATGTATACATGTCAGTTTTAACCGTCTGCTCTAAACAAGATCCAGCGACTTTTGAATTTTCTTCGTCCACCAAAGCCTTCGTTGATCGATATATCGCTTTCGTTCTTGCCCGTAAGCCGATTTCCGACTTACTTTTTTTTTTTTCATTCGTATAATAATCGTTTGCCGTCTGATACTCTTGTGCCGTCTGCCGACTTCTCGTCGTCTGCTGATCTTTAGCCTTCTAAACTAAACTAGACCCTAATTACTATAAGTTCTTCGTCAGTGTCTTTGTTGATCGATACGCTTTCAGTTTTATTCTTTATCAAAGTTTTGATATTTTAACCATACATAAAAAAAATTACCGTTTGTTACTCTTGCGTTGTCTGGTGGCCGCTCGTCTGCTAAACCTTCATCCTCCAGGTAATTAAAATCCTGATGGCCTTCGTCAGTCTTGGCGACTTGTAGGCTGTCGTTTTCATTTGAGCTGTTCCCACCATATTCTCCAAGGTGTATATAAAATTTTAACGTCAGACACTCTTGCGTTCTTTGAGCGTGAGGTTATAGTTGGTCTGCAAGACAACCATGCCGTCTGCTCAACTTCACAAGCCCATGAAAATCTCCTCTCTTTTTTTTTAAGTTAGATTTTTGTGTTAGACTCTCGTGCATCTAAACCATTAGCTTCTGCTAAACACCCGTCGTCAGCAAGAAAGAAAAAAACAACTACAAGAAAAACCTCGTTTGTTGTGTGTCGGCGGTATGTTTGCGGCTTTCGTGAGGTTGCCAGAGACCGTAAATCGTGACCCGCAGAAAATGGCGTGTGCTGCTGCTGCTGCTGCTGTGCTTGTTTTCGGTTTTTGCTTTGTGCGACCCGTTTTGTGGTGGTTTCTTTATGGGTTTCTCTCGCTCTGGCATTCGTTCTGGCTTTTGGATTTTTGTTCCGGCTTTGGCTTTGGACTTGGTCGGCGGGGCGTGTGGCTTTCTTGCCCAGCGGCTTTGCACCTGCACTGGGTCGTTCCTGGAGGACTATAACATAAAAAAAACAAAAACACAATTCACTTTTTTTTTTTTTACGTTGAAGTACTTTATGAAAATTTGGAATTCCGAAGCTTGGATTGTATACCATGTAAGCAAAGTAGGATCGGAATTTCAACTTTAGCGTGATACACTTCTGAACTTAGGAAGATTTCTCTTTGTCTGAATATTTTTTTTTTAACTTGTCTTATTGCGAAGGCTGTCTTTATTGAAAGGCATTTCTTTGGGCCTTCCTGCACAACCTTTATTGCTTACATTTTCTTTTTTATTTACCCAGTTCAAACGCATATAAATTGAGTGCGGCTAAATTAATTTTTTTCGTGTTCCACCTTATGTCTAGTATTGTTTATTTCAAATACTGAGCTTCTTCCTTTTTTTTTTTCTCCGCCGATGGCAGATGCACGAAACAACAATAATATGCTGAGCCCACATATATAAGATTGAATTATTCCGCAAAATTACAGCGGGCACGTACAAATCAGGTTTCCAAATATGTGTCATCAAATATCCCCAGTACAACCTATAGCCGTTGTCATATCACATTAATACATTATAAGGAACCCTATACAGTACAACGATGACACCAGCCCTTGTCATCACGATCGCTGCTGAAAAAGTCACCGTCGACTTGTAAGACGCCACATACTAGATCATCATTTTTACGGCACCAATCACGGTTTTTTCATGTATTATACGTCTATCTTATATTTCTTTTAATATTTTTTACTTAAAAACGCAAGTTCTGAGCACCTCATTATCGCTCCCCCAGCCTATCAGGTTGCGGCATTATCGCCCCCCTCCCCCAGCAAAGGACCAATCACAAAGCAGAACGCGTAAACATAATTAGCCACGCCAGGCGTTTCTTCAGCAGTCAGTAATTATAGTTATCAGCAAACATGATGTCTACTGCATTTCATCATCTCACTAATTTTTTTTTTTTTAAAGCGCAGCTTTTAGGCGCTTGTTTTCGGCTTGAGCGGCGTCGCCGTCGGCGTCACCGCGCTTGCATTATGGGACTTTTACCAAAATGACGTCACACGTGACGTCACGGTGACGTCACGAAGGTGACGACGAAGGTCTACGACCTTCACGAGGCCTTCACGAGTGACGTCACGAGGGTCACGAGTGGCGTCACAAGGGAGAAGGGAGGGAGGGGAGGAGGGAAGGCAGGAGGAGAATGAGAGGAGGATGGAGGGGGGGAGGGATGGAGGAGGAACGGAGGGGGAGGAGGAGGATGATGAGGAGAAGAGGGTACGGGGGAGGGGCATACCCTCCTCTCCGTACCTTCCCCTCCTCCTCCTCAAGAGCTGCGCTCTAATTCGGCATTACAGGGAATTGTAAACGTCTTTCATTTTTTTCTTTCTCATTCTGCTTGTTTTAGGAGCCCCTCTCCGTCATAAATATATTGAACTAGACGTATATATGCCTCCACATTTGGGAGTAATCGTGCATCGTGTGCGCACGAATCCTTCAAAAAGTTACGAAATCAAAACTATGTGAAGAAAAAGTTTTAATCCCGGCCGCTACCCTGTCATGTTTCCAGCTCGATCGATTCATTTCGTGTCGAAATACAGCCTCCATAAATTATATTAACATAAAAAACTACTCTGATTATTCGATTTCTTTCCCCCGTGTTTCTACCGCAAACTTTTAACAATAAAAATATAAAAAATGGAAGCGTTTTCTTTTTTATATATTTAGGATTTGATATCTTTTTGATCCTCACGATCTATAATTCTGAAGAAAATAAATATTTCCAACACACCTGCTCATACCATTTACTGTCAATGTTTTCTTACTCTTCAGCACATACCTCCTCGACGTGCGATCAGTCTATGTCAGTAATCACATGTAAACACATACGAATTCGCGCACAGGTACGCACACACACTGCGCATCGAGCGAACATTATATTAAACAAACTCAAAAACACTCCAGCAAGCACGACCGAAAAAAAAAATCAATATAAAACGAAGGGCGATCATTATTTGTGCGTTTTTGTTTTTCCCGACGCGAGATTAAGTTTTCGTGTCATGAAGACCAGATTTATCGGGGGAGACAAAATATTTCACACCACGCGAGGTATGCCACGAAAGAAAAGAGACAAAATAATAATAAACACGATTTAAAATAACTCATGTAATAAATGGCTGGCGGTCAAAATCCGGAGGCGTACCGTACATTCAACATCCGGGCACCGCTTAGGCTGGAAGTTGTAAAGCGCTTTTGATTTATACCAAACGCCGTCTTACACAAGTAAAAGAGAGAAGCAAAAAAACTGCCTTTTACTTTGGCAGGTATACGACAGATCCATCTTGCTATTATAACACGCCGCGTATAACCAACAGATTCGCGCACGCAAGCGCGTGTTATAGTGACACATAAGATGAACTGGTGAGCACAGTAAATGTACAAGCTACATACCAAAACAACAGATACAACAATTTGTGGCCAAAACTAAAATTTCTTGTACGAGGTGGGCTATAAGGATAAGGATAAAGGATAAACTTTATTTACAGAAGAAAACAATCAAAAACACATCCAGCCCTCTTAAGTGTAGAACGCTTGTATGCGGGGAAGTTACTCACCTCAATTTGTAGACATAAACAGAAAACTACCAAAGGTGCCGTTGAACAGTTTTGGCACTTTACAATAATAAAACAAGAAACAACACAATCAAAAGGGAAAGTACAGACTTAGCTCGTGTTGAATCTTTTCAACGATGTAATTCAGTTAAGCACATTTCAATAAGTAATGACAAAGATCACCATAAGTATAATAACAAGCGGCAATGAGTAAGAATACAGATGTTCACACAAAGTTTCATCGTTCAACTCGTCGATCTTCTAGTTAGATCTGGTAGGTATTGGGTTGGCCCGAAAACTTGCCCGTCTAAAAAAGGGGCCGCTGTTGTATGGATCAGCATCCGAAATCCTAGCCACCAATGATAAAGATGGGAAATAATAACCTCAAACGCAGGCTCTGTGGAGAGGACTGCGTATAAAACAAGATTTGTGCTTTTTACAGCCCTCTTGGCATCGGTGTTGTTCTTGGAGCTTCGTGAATATGCATTTCGGACATTTCTGCACCTTGCAAAGTTTTCTAAAGAAAACGAAGTCTTTCAAAAAAAGCGCAGCCCTCCTATACACTGTGTCATGGCGTCAGCATAAACAAACATGGCGGCGCCCATGGAACATACTGTATATATAGGTTGTAAAGGAGAAATTTGGCCAGTTCAATGTATGCAGGGGCGCGCGCGTAAATATATGGTGGACATTTGACACGTTCCAAAACATGCCACAAATGAAATTGTCTTAGAAGGGTATACTTTATACACTTTATAGTTTTCGGCGTGTTCGCTTTTAACGCCGATTCGGCGCGTAATAAATCTTTGTTCATTTCAGTTGCATGAAATCAGCATTCATCGATATCTATTCTTTAGGGGTCCTAATTCCAGCGCAAAGCATTGTAAAAAAAAAAAAGAAAGGAACGTAAAAGTAAGAAAACAAAAAACAAAATCGGCCCCCATTTTTTTTATTAGTATCCAGAAAGTGTTATCAATGACACGTAGTATTGATTCTTTGGATTTATCTTAAGTCGCGTCATTCGCCACTCCTCTGTCACGGGTAGCAAGATGGGTGTTATACGTCAGATAACAAATGTAACGTGTCCTTGAAAATCAGAAGATGAAAACAGCGCAAAGAAACGACGGACCGAATGAAAGTAGATACAGACAGCGCTCCGTCTTTGTCTACCTTCAACCGCTGCCGTCTTCTTTTTTCTTTTCTTTTTTTTGCGCCGTTTTTATTTTTTGAAGTATGTAGTACAAAATTGCCCAAGCTTCAACTTTAACCTTGAAAATCAACCGCCACCGAAAGGCAGTTGTGGTGAAAGGAGCAACTAATGAACTAATCATGCATTAATCATCGTAACTTTAGTCTTTATGACGTAAAAAATAGCGCGGAAACTATTGAGCGTTCTTTTTTTAATTAATTTCATGGCGCGAACACAAATCAATTATATGCAAAATACATTGGGTTCTAGATTATATTTACTGGTTCTTCCCCGATGCCTGTGACTGCTTTCATTTACCACACAGAAGGCCTTGAGCTGTTTGTAGGCAAGCCGAAATAAAGATTATTATTATTATTATTATTATTATTATTATTATTATTATTATTATTATTATTATTATTATTACTATTATTATTATTATTATTATTATTATTATTATTATTATTATTATTATTATTATTATTATTATTATTGTTGTTGTGATTTATGTCCTGATGTACTTTTCACGTTGTTGAAATTAAATGATTTAATAACTTTACTACTGGTGCAGGAGGTTTAGCCACACAAGCCAATTCTGGCTTTGGCAGACCCGAATCATATTTCGTCGCATCCGAAAAAATAAACCATTATTATTAAAGATTGTTTTGCGCGCCGCTAAAGCTTGCCTATCCAGGCAAATTTAAATAAAAGATATGCTTTAACTGTGTTTCAATAAGGAGTATGTTGCGCGCCTCTTCTGAGCTGAAAATTTTGAAATAACTAACAAATTTGAATGTAACAGGTCAACTTCGTTTTCTGCTAATCGCATAAGAGAAGTGAAAAAGAAAAGAGCTATCTTGTGAACTTGTTTTACGACGCAAATGCAAGAGGAGCAGAAAACTGAAGGGTCTGTAAATAATAATATAAAGATTTGTCAATTAGGTTTACATTCCTGCCATTTCTATGTGTTTTAAAAACAAATTTAATTCGTCATCTTAAAAAATTGTGAGATTTTTTTTTTAATGCATTACGGTAACGCATTTGGTTTCGGGGATGTCCACGGGACATGTGCGTAACATTGCTGTGTCACGCTCCCATGAGGCACGCGTTCTGTTTTTGTTGGACAGTACACGAGAAATCACACAAGGCAGCCCATTCAGTCGCGTGTAAATCTGAACATGTGATAACAACCGGAGCGCCTACATAAACCGGAGTTCACCGAAATTCTTTCCCGGGTTGCACATGTTTCATGCTGATGGCGTTTCACAATGGATGTCGTTTATATACCAGGCGTCTGTTCCCATATTTTACATCCCAGTTTGTTTCTGAACACCCTCGTTTGTTTCTTGTAGCTCTCTTTGTGTTTTTTTTTGATGTTTGAATGTTTTTTTTTACGACTTTCCGCCGTACAAAACTTGATTTGAGGAAAAAAAAAAACACGTGAAATATGCCAGAGCTTTTCTGCTCACGGTCGGTCGTTCCGTTCGTTTTCGAGTCGGATGACGGGTCAGAACGACTTGGGTGATTGCTCCTTTTTGTGTCTTATTTTTTTTCCCCTTGGCCGTAAAGCATGATCCAAAACAAATAAATGTTTACCTTCATTGCGTGCGCTACAAAAGAAAAACTAGAACAATGCACCATGGATTCAAAGACGGTATACAAGAAAACTTTCCACCCAATCTTACTGCAGCGGCATTTGAAGTAAAACAAAAAACACGACGGTCGAGGCTCGGCGAACAGTCTCTTTGTGTTTTTCTTCCACCTCTCCTCGTGCCTTTTTTACGCTGTATCTTTGGTTATTTGTGACAAACACGGTTACATTATATTTGTTATTTAAGTATATAGCGAAAACAGTATGTCCTTTATGATGACGGTGCTTTGTCATAAAACCAATGTAAAAAGCTAGTCACCGCCAAAAGGTTTTTGTTTTTGTTTACTCGTTTAAACCAATGGGCGAACCCGCAGTGACATTTACTGATAACGCGACCCGCAAAAAACACACACACACACACGCACGCACGCACGCAATGCACACGCACACACGCTATTGAATTTTTTTATTTACAAAAAATATCGTAGCGTACAGCACGCACCTTTCCAAGAAAAGTTGATTTCTTATATTATTTTTATATATGCAGCGACAGGACTTGTACGCTACGCACTGCGATTAACCGTTGACCCAAAATCGATTAACCTAGCTATTGGTCGCATTTATACAATTAATTTTCTTTTCTTTTTTTTTTGGTGGGGGGGTTTAAATTATTAGATTGGCACGTTGAAGTATTCGAATTACGAGAATGAGACATATATGCGAGTTAGGGGAATCGTCCTGAAAAATCGGCATGCTAACTTTTTCTTTTTTTTTTTACTTTTGGAAATTTAAATAAGGGTGATTCTATCTCAAAGCGTACAAGAAAACATTTTGGATCCTCAAAAAATTAATTTAAAAATATATATATATGTGGGTGGAAAATTCGTGGACTTATGGAACAAACATTGCAAATGTGACTACGGAACATTTTTCGGTTCTTGAGTTTTGGGCCTCGAAAGGGCAAAAGAAACGTCTTGCCATTCGTGCAGTTTTCACGAGTGACACATTTTACAGTATCGTAACTTTTATATTTTTTTTTCATAACAATTATAACTTTTTTATTGCTTCAAGACTTCGTATAGAACGGTCAAAGTTCTCTAGAAGTGTGTTTTATTTTTATAAAATAAAAATTCTTGGATCTTGCATTTTTGACATCGATAGGCAAAGTTTGAATCGAGCTAGCTTTCGATGTACAATTATTTAAGACACAATGAGACATATCAAATAAAAGCTTGCATCTAAGCCAATTTAAAAATGATAATTTCGTTAATTTAAGTATAGTCTATATGGAAGAAACAATTACACTGTAAACTTGAAAAGAAATGCTAAATAAACGAAAATCAACGTCATTTTTAAAAAATACAAATTTAAATTATTTATTTTTGTTTTGTTTTTATATGACAATGCTTTCAGTTTCTATCTGTTCTGATATATGTAATATAATGTCTTTGACGTATCATGATTTCGTCATATTAAGCACGTGCTTTTGAGAAGAAGACATATTTGTACCTCCATTCAATGATGAAAAGATATGGGCCGTTGGCAAAGCTTTTACGTAATTATATATATATATATATATATATATATATATATATATATATATATATATATATATATATATATATATATATATATATATATATATATATATATAGATGCATGCTTTTAACGTGACCATAGTATTTATGATATACATCATGTGCCATTTAGTAAGAATGAGGCATGACCGGTACGTTATAATTTAAAAAAAAAAGTTCATCCACATGTCCAGTTTGTCACGTTGGTGGCGAAAAAAAATCCCTTTTTATTCGACAACGCGGTTCCTTTTATACAATCGTGTGTCAACTACACAAAGAATACAAACGATAGGCGCGGTCGTGTTATCACAGTGATAGCGGCACGGCCACACATCGATCATGACACTACACAGTTCACTTATAAAATCTTGAAGATTCACAACTTTTCTTTAAATAAACCCTTTGAAACGTCTTCTTTTTTCTTTTCTTTTTTTAACAAGCATACAAATGAAGTTTCACAAACCTCTATGTAAGGCAATGACGGGGCGAGATAAACTATTTTCAGAAACCTATACCGGGCCGAGTGCGAAATTTTGCTTCTTTCACGCGGCCGCATTTTCACGTGTACTGGAGAGGCTCGTGTAAAACTTCTCGACTTTCTTTTTATTTGAGGCAATAAGAAATCATACAAATAAACGAGGGAAATGCATAACAAACAATACGTAGCACTTTTAGTATTCTCAGCTATGTATTGTATTTTATAGTAATATAGTATTATAATACTATAATACTGTATATTTATAGTATTATAAGGGGGAGAGAAGGCCCAGCAAAATGGAAGATTTCAAGGGAAAGGAGGGAGGCATGTTCCGCCCACCCCCCCTCCTGGATACGTGCCTGGTCATAGCCAAATCATGAGCCACATTGGTACGGATGCAAATGAGGTGCCTCGAAAGGATGTGAAGTTGAGCCCGGTGAGCAATCAACGCGGAGCGCAAGTGTCGTCTGCATCCGTGCACAGGGGTTGCAATGATGTCAGAACGCCGAGCTCTTATTGTCTGATTGGAAAAAAATAGAGGGTAGACTTTAAGGTATCTAGCATTGAGGTCTACCCACTATCCTTTCAATCAAAGCCAATCAGAGCTCGGCGTCGTTCTATATCGTCATCGCAATCCTGCGCAAGAAGGCAGACGACTTTCTCTCTCCGCATAATCAACTGATTGAAATAGATATTCGCATTCGTCGAAAAAGAACGACAATTTTGATCTGATCGCCGTTCTCCATTAAAATCAACCAAGCTCCGCGTCGCTCAAAACGACGAGAAAGTACGATCGTCTGCTTGGCTGGCTTGGCTTCAGTATAGACGACATAAAACGCCAAGATGAAGAGCGCTGAAGCTTATCGAAACCACCCACAATAAACCAAAAGTAGAAAGCAGAGGAGAATGAATATTTCAGAATGAATGATGTACGAAACCCAAAGTAAAAAAACGCTCAGCAGTCGACATTAACCCCTAAGCCACAGCCCATGCCAGACCTGGGATAAACGAACTGATTACCAAAAGAGAGCGCAACCTATCGCGATCGTCATCAAGCGGTAAATGATGGACGTCGCCATCTTTTGCGAAACGCTCCGTCTGCTACGCTTCGGTTGCGTCTGATTGCCTCTTGGTTAGCACGCGAGGCGCGGTGGGAGCCGCCATTAAGAAACCCGTTTGCAGAGTACGATGAGCAGAAGATAAGGAACTCGTACAGCGATGCGATGAAGCGAATCAGCCCAAGTTCGCGTTTGTATAAGAGTTTTTATCTGAATTTCCATTTGCCTCAAGTTACGCGTCTGCGGTTTGTCTGCTTTGGATTTGGTTGTAAGATACCTGGTTTCCTTTTATTGGTATTTCTGGAGGCGGTGACATTTCGCATGCAGCCGAGTGTCGTAAATCGTTCAGTCAAATGCTGAATCGAACATTTCGGGAAGCAATTAACTTCTAAACACGTGCGTAAAGATGCGAGTGTCCGCAAAACGCGAGTGCAAGTCGCCCTTTTCTACAATATACTGAGCAACTTCCAGAAACAAAATTCATTAAGATGTCCCATAAACTCGGGAAAAAAAAAGAGCCCACGTTTGTGAGATCACTGAAGTATGACAGAAAAGCGGAGGATGTGTTTGTTTATTGGATCTGTGACCCTGGACACAAGGTTGAGAATAAAACGCCAAAGTTACATACATAAAAATGATCTTCTTTGAAGTTGTTTTCGGATTTCGGATGAAAAATTCACATATCGCGTACTCTGAAAACCCATGAAAAACGAATAGGATATCTGCATTGAGGTATATATTTTCTTATTCAAACTTTACTAAAATAAAACTTAAACAGGATCATCATAATTAAGGTTATTAATAATAAAACTGCACACAGAGGTCAAGACACGTGTAACGTTTCTGGTAACTAATAGTTTCAGATGCTTCCACATAGCGCGTATCAGTCACATTCCGAATGTCCCCAGCACATCACGGACGGGGGGGGGGGGAGCTGAGCGCTAACGCGTTTTCTGCAGCAGTCAGGACAGTCACGTGTCAGAGCCTTATCTAATTAGGGAAGCGCTTCCGGTATCCTTATAAGCACTCCTTCTCAAAGTGAACCATTCGAGCTCATATATCATTGATGTAGCGACGCCGAACCCACGCGTCCGTTCCTATACTTAGATTATAGCCTCACGGAACGTCCATCCCCCGCTGACCCCGCTGCAACCTATCGGCTTCGACATCAGTCGCAGACGACATAGTGGCGCGCTGGGGGCTGCCATCTTTCTTTCTTTTCCCCTTTTAGCAGACGCGGTGTCCGCTCGCTTCGCGTCCCTTTCAATTACCTTTTCGTACGGACAGAGAAAGACTTTTTTTTTCTCTTTTGTATACGTTTGCTCGTGCCCCCTGCGTGTCGTCGGAAGAGAACGGAAGCCATCTTATCCCGTAGGAACAAAAGCGGTGCAGAAAACGCGCACGCGTCGGCGCGAGTCGGTTGCACGGCGGCAGCAGACGACGAGGGCTCACAAAGGCCGCCATCTTGGCTAGGCCATTAGTCGCCGACGCGGCGGGGGTTTGGACGAAAGGAATGGGAAAGCGAGCTCCTCGTGCCGTTATTTGCGTAATGAACTGCCGCGCTTTATTTTTGTTTGAAGTGGGGAGCCGGTGAGATTCCCCTATTTACCCCCGCCCAGACGATGATTTTGGGACTTGCCGCACTTCCGCCTCTGCTCTCCGTCTCTTTGATGTTCAGGTCGCGTGTAAGCGTCGTTTTATTCGATTCTGTTTCCATATTTGTGTGTGTTCGTATGCGTAGATGGGATTATTGTTGTGATCGTTTTGTGTGTGTGTGTGCGTGCGTGTGTGCGTGCGTGTGTGCGTATATATCTATATTTCTTTTAAGTTAACCTACTGAACCGGGAACAAACTTCTTTCGGGTTTTATCTATGAACGTTCCTAATTTATTGGAGCCATAATATAGTACATATTCGAAAATCATCTTATTTTTCTTCCAATCAGAATCCGTACATAGTGATGCATACACCGAATATAGAGGGCGTTTCACGAAAAGTGGACAAATTCGATATCGCGAAAACTACGCGTCGCAACAACAACAAAAAAAAGGCTTGTGTCGTTTTGGTCCTGTCAGTCGAGGCCTATTGAGGAAAATTATTAAGAGCCCGGGAGAATGAGGTTGTTAATTTCTTTGCGTGATTATCTTCTTTAATATTGTGTTTAAGGGCATGATTTCAATTAGAAAATTGCTCAGCATCATCTAAAAACACTAAATCAACAAATTGCAGAACGACAGAAGGCACGCGAAGCATTGTCACAAGCTTTCTGAAAAACCGCACAAATTCGACGGGTTTCTAAGTTTCGGTTTGCTATCGGAGGCATCTCGGCCTCGGCACCGCGCCCCGTGGGAGATAGTGCAACCAGGCTCTGCTGCGTCGCGCTATGACAGCGCAGCAGAGGTTGGTTGTACTATTTCTCCACGGGGCGCGGTGCCGCCGGGGCCGAGATGCGCCCAATAGCAAACCGAAACTTAGAAACCCGTCGAATTTGTGCGGTTTTTAGAAAGCTGTAAATGCTTCGCGTGCTTTCTATCGTTCTGCAATTTGTTGATTTAGTGTTTTTTGATGATGCTGAGCAATTTTCTAGTGAAACCGTGCCCTTAGACACAATATTAAAAAGTTAATTGCGAAAAAATAATTAACAATCTAATTATCCCGGACCTTAATCATTTTCCTAAATAGGCCCCTGGCCCAGGCAGGACCAAAACGACACAACCCTTTTTTGTTGCGACGCGCAGTTTTCGTAATATCGAATTTGTCGACCTTTCGTGAAACACCCTGTATATTTTTATAGACAGTCCCGTTTGACTACAGGAGCGATGGGCTCTACGCATGCGCAGAAATTCATTTCTCGAAGAACGAAGCATTGGCGCATGCCCCGTGGCACGACCAGCGCTACCGCCTTGGCGTAACGCATACTAAACTTGAGTTAGTGTCAACGTTACTATACAGATGAACTCAGTTAAGAAGTTTCCAACAAAACAGAGCCCCCCCCCTCCCCACTTTTCCTCTCCAAGTTTCATCACCAGTTGATTGAAGCGACACACCTGTTCGCATGCTGCGGCAGGTCTCTGCAACAGCAGTTCAGAAAACAGCCGCAGCGTGCAAGCAGGGTGGCGCTTCAGTCGACCGGTGACGAACATAGGGAGCGGTAAGGGGGGGGGCAACCAACCATCTATGACAGTGTGCCAGCCGACGCTATCTAGTAACGTTGGTCGGGCTCTACTATACTCCGCGCCGGCGGAACCGAACAAACGCGTCGTGCACGTGTTCATCTGCATAACAAGCGGCGCACCGCACGCCGACGCTGCGGCGTCGACAAGCAGACGCTGCTCAAAGATTATTCTCCCCTTCGCGTTTCTCCGTAATGCTTTTTGTTGGTCCTCGTTTCGTGTCGCTATCCGAGGAACAAAGAGGTTTTTCCCGTTGTTTTGTTTGAGTGTACGGAATTGAAAACTCCTGAATATGTTGATTAGGTTGTTTCCCTGACAGCCGCATGCGTTCGCCGTCGCGCCGCTTGCGCGGGAGAAACGAAGATCCGACAAAGAGCCCTGTCTCCCGGTGTTTCCTTCTTCCAGTTCTCTTCGCCTATTCAATTTATTTTTCTTCCTTTTTAGCGTTCTTCTCGAGCTTGCTCCCATTTTTTCATCGTTATGTTTACTTTATGCTAAGCAACGTGAAATTTTCCAGGTGCAACGGAACTGTAAAGACGAAAAGACGAACTAGACTCTAGAATAACAGGAAAGAACGAAGAATGTAAAAACACTGAAAGTAGACACCAAAACTCCGCAATATCAAATAACAAATGGGGATCATCGAGCATTGTAGGACGATACGATTTGAAATTCAAACCGTACATCGTTCGGGACATCTTGAGAGAATGCCGCTCCCCTCTTAGTCCGTAGGTTTGGGGGGGGGGGGGAGAGAGAGAGAGAGAGAGAGACCCGCGACGTTAAGATAAGATAAGTTTATTTGATTTCAGAAAAAAACTCTCATACAATCCTGCCCGCTTAAGCGTAGGTACGCTTGTATGCGGGACATGGCAGTACAGACATTTTCATAATGTAGACACCAATGATGGTTAAATGTAGAGTAAAACATAAAAGAACCATTAAAAATAACATATTAAACAACGAATTTTACGCTCAAGTAGAAAATTCACCTGTGAAGTAACACTCAGTTCGACAATAACAATCAATCAATGGTTACAAAAGGAACATTGTGAATTTAACCGCATGATGACAAGAATCAACACGAATATAGCGAGAGACACTCGATAGAAAACACTAAGTTCGAAGTAGTATTACCGTTTCCTTACGAATTCTTTCGCCGCAGATTCGTTGAGTTGTTGAACCCTGTCCGTTGTTTTACCGCTCAGTATCTTGCGAGAAGAAGCCGATATACGTCATATTAGCGTACCACCCACCAGCTTATTAAAAGGACCGGAAGCAGTTGGACAGCTGACGTCAGTTCCTGCCTGCACGTTTGGGCTTTAGCTGGTGACGTATTACCGGGGGGTTTTGTTTGTCCGCTGTACAACGACTTTTGCACATTTTCCTCGTTTTACTTCGAAAGGGTACTACTGGCAGGCATCAAACTTTTACCACTTAAGTTAGTATTGAGCACTTTTCACCACTCCGTAGTCGTTTTCACGTCAAGAAGAAAAAGGAAGTTTTGCGCATTGTTCATACGCCGCGCGAAGTATTTCTTACACGAGTCGGTTGTCGAAAAAAAAAGGCGATGCTTTTTGTATTTGATAAAATAACACATATATCTAATCTAAACTGCATCTTAATTATCTTCATATATATGTAAATTTGTAATGCTACGCGAGGAGCCGGACCTCTTTTTTACTACGGTTCTTGAGGGTGAATATGAGTGTAGTAGTTTTGATGATAGCCCTTCAACAATCGCAAGGTAAAGAAAAAAGAAAAAACTGGCGATGGTTCGTCTGTGCCAACTGTGCGCGGCACTGTTACCGTGAACAAAACACCCAGGTTTTTTTCTTTTTTTCTTTATAGTTAGCGAGGCACCAAACATTACCGCTGAGCATTACTACACTCAGTAAAAACTCTCCGTTATACTGGTAGCTTTTATAGCAGCCATTCAATTTTAAGAGAAAAACAGAAATAGCGGCGATCGCTTGTTCGTGCGCGCAGCGTCGCGCTGTGTACGTTTGCGTTTTAACAAGACGAAAGCTAATCGGATATACATGCTGAAAAAACGTTTTAGCTCGCCAACATTTTCGTGTACCCTGGCAAAGCACTTTTGTATATTTCCTCTACAATAGTTGCTCGCTCGTAAATGTAACGGGAACGACAGGTGCGTGCGTGTTTTCTGCTTTTCTTTGTTTTTGTTTTCCGCGTTTGCAGACATTGCTGAACAACTTTGCAAAAAAAAAAAGAATATATATATATATATATATATATATGTATATATATATATATATATATATATATATATATATATATATGCGGTCCCCGCTCGAAACGTCGTAGTAAACTTCGAATTAGCAACTCCGACGAAGGTACGCATCTTTTGACTATATATATATATATATATATATAGTCAGGGTGCTCACGAGTAAGGTGGACAATTATTCGATATTGCGATAACACGCGTCGCAATCAAAAAAAAAGCTTGTCTTTCTTGGGTCCTGGGCCAGGGGCCTATTTAGGAAAATTATTATAGTCCGAGATAATTAAATTGTTAATTATTTTTGCGTAATTAACTTTTTAAATGTTAGTTTTTATAGGGCATAGCCCCCCGCCACGCGGGTGCTCCGCGTCATCGCAAAACACTTAAATCAACGAACTGCAGAACGACAGAAGGCACGGCAAGCATTTTACGGGGCTCTGATAGACCGTACGTTCGACGGGTTTATTTAGTTTCGGTATATGTTATCGGAGCGCATCTCCGCCCCGAGCAGCACTGCGTCCCCGTGTGAAGATAAGTGCAACCAGCCTCCCGCCGGCGTCGCGCCGGGATGACAGCGCGCGCGAGATACGGATCGGCTCGGTCTCGGCGCGGGGCGCGGTGCTAAAACTCCGGATAACAGACCGTGAACCAGTCCGGCCGGATTTGTACGGCTCCGTCGTGGCCGCGCGGCACGGGCCGAAAATGTAAAATGCGCGTGCATTTCTATCGTTCTGCAGGTGTTTTCGATGACGGGCGCACTTTCAATTGAAACGAGGCCCGTAACCCCAATAATAAAAAGATGAATTACGCAAGAATAATTAATTAATTTAATTATCTCGGACTTGAATACTTTTCTCTCGAATAGGCCCCGGCGGGGCCGGGACCCACAAAGACGCACGTGTTTTTTTTACGTACGCGTGATATCTAGTGCATTCACCCCGTGCACACCCTGTATATATATATATATATATATATATATATATATATATATATATATATATATATATATATATATATATATATATATATATATATATATATTATATATATATTAGGGCTACGCATAAAAATAAAACGCGAGTCAAATACACTACTTCACTTTGCCCGCGCGTTAATTTTCGGCAACTGCTGAAAAAGGGGGGAGGGGAGGGGGGGGGGACGACATCGACATAGACACGAGCAAAACAAGCTGGACGTGGGGCAAGAGAGCCGAAAGCAAAAGTCGTAATGTCCGTTGAGAGGAAGCGCGGAGTATGAGGAGAAGAGCGGGGAGAGGGGAACGCGAAGATCCTAATCTCCTCCTCTCCTGGGAATGGACGACGCTGAAACGGAAGTGGGCAGTGACGTCGCTCGACAGGCCGTTTGACCAAAGCTGGAAGCCCTAAAAGCGACGGACAACGCAGAACTCGTCTCACATATTTATTCGTCGTTTCGTTTCTGAATTCATATCGTCTGGCGTGTATCTCGTCTTTATTTATTTGTTTTGTTTTCGTGGATTTTCTTGCAATACCCCTGTCAGACGGGCCCCTCCCCGAATGACATTTACCTCGCCATGACATCGCGGTGCTAAACGTCACTTAGGCAGTGGTCAACATCGGCAACTCAACATGACATTTGACTGAAATGACATTCCAGCTCAACTGAGTTCTCCCAAACGCATTCTGGCTCGTAAAGCGTGTAGTCTCGTCAACGAAAGCGGTCAGCGCAAGTTCTGCGAATTGAAATAAAACATTGTAAATAATGTAAATACAATTGAAAACAATGCTTGTAGCAATTATTTTTAGAAAAAAACATGCTTATAACGTGTATATCTCGCACACCTTTTGGCGATATATTTGTTTAATATACTCGCGGTCTCAGTTGCGCGTCAGGAACGCGATCCGACGTTCCGGCAGTTCCGGATCCATCGCACTACGATCACTGTCGTCAGCAGGCTCCATCGCTACAGGGTCACGGTCTTCGCTTGAATCAATCGCAGACGTAAACGTCAACAGGGTATACGAATCCGGCGAAGAACGAAAGAGCGCGAGGAACAACGGCGAGCATGATGCACGGATTTCCGAAAGCAGACGAGCCAAGCGGCGGAACGGCTACGGCTACGGATTACTTGGGATTGGTGACGTGGTGTCATAGTTGCCGCAAAACACCTTGTCTCCGTCAGAACGTGTACTTAGTTTTCATCACCGTGTTCGAATTCTATGTTCTAAGAATTCATTACATTTGCTTACCTAGAAACAATAAAATGAACACTAGTTTGCCGGGTTAACAACAGACCGCTATCGTGATAGACATCACCTAAATGACATTTGAGTTGGTCGTCTGACGATGACATGACTTAAATGTCATTTGAAATCCGTAAAGGCCTTTAGCGTAAATGACATTCCAAATTGTCCATCTGACAGGGGTATTAGGCTTCTTTACGTACGCGGAGTACTTATACAGATCCCGGTTTAAGAATTAAACGAACACGAGTGCGTGTCCCCGGTGATTACAGCGTGAAAACAAAAATAAATAAGCCTACACATAGACAAAGGACGGACGTGCTCATAAATACATCGTACAATACACGCGGCGTTTCTCTTGCAGACACGATGAAAGAAGTTTTCTGCCAACAGGCCTCAAGCAAAGCATGTCTGATTCATACATACTAGGAAGTTTTAGGAGACCGTGTTTGCACATCCGATACGGTGTACGATGGGCCCTCCGGTACGCACTGCGCATGCGCTACCGCGGAAGACTCGCGCATGCGCAGTGCGTACCGTATCGGATGTGCAAGAACGGTTCCCGAAAACTCTCTAGTGTTCCGCAAACCGTCTTTTGTGTGACGCATGAGCATTGTAAATGCGGCAAGGAATGCACAAAGCGGCCGTTGCCTTTTCACGTGACCCCGTGACACCCGATTCGAAACCGAGATCGAAATGGGAGATTGCTCGAGTGGATGGAGGGGAGTCTGCGTCACGGGACTATAGATTGAAATGCGAGATTGACATATTACAAGAGACGAGGAACAGACAACAAAAAAAGGGACGAAAGGTTCGAGGGGTTTAACGCAGGGGTTGTAATTATTCGCATGTCTCCTATCTGGCGTCAGGTGACCGCTCGATTCTTTCGATAAGAGTTCGTCACACGGCGGCCGCAACAGGTTAGTGCAAAAGTGGCGGATTGGAACGCGCGCGTTCAGGCGGTCACTTGTATCGGGGGTACGTATCGGGAATGTCGTGGTTGTTTTAGCGTGGCGTTACCGCCGCAGCGCTGTCCTCTACTGCCAGGTCAGAACTTGGGGGGGGGTGGAGGCAGGCAGGCAGTGATTTTCCTACACCCTCCCCCCTTGTTTTTCTGAAGGCGCTTCTTAATTCGCAATGACTACTGTGAGTTCCCCAACGCCCCACCCCCCGCCCCCCTCAAAATTTAGCACACCCCCCCTCAATTTCGATTCCTGGGGAAACCCCGGGGGGCGGGGGGGGGTTGTTTGGCATATCAGCCTGGCAGCCTGTGAGCCCGCCTGCCGAGGGGCACTCATGGTTGTTAGACTTGTGTCCCCAACAAAGCGTTAACCACCCACAGGGCCAGATTTGCCGCTTGTAAAGGTGTCCATGTAGCTTCTTGCATCGACTGGTGCGTGTCGTTTCGTGGACACCTTTTCACGGGCAAACGTTTCATCCACACTGCGGCGTTTTGGGGAGACTCGTTTCATGAACACTAGAGTGCCTCAATGTCCTCCATTTTGCAAAGCGCACATGAAGGCACCCTAATGAACACATGTTCCTGCAATGTGCCGCGACAACCGTCTTTCTTTTCTTTTCTTTCTCTTTTTTTAGTAAATGCATACGTTTTTGAAGCTGCGTAAAGACTAGCGCTTGATTCACTGAGGCATGTTTATCTAAAACATCCTTCGCAAGGTGTGCCGATGAAACGAGTGCGGGAAGCCTTTTCGATGAAACGTGGCATATCGACGAAACGATCTGTCTGATGAAATGTCTTTCGACAAACTCCTTGCCACCGTTTAATGTGCTCGCCGTCTTTGCTTGAGCTTTCTTAATGTACGCCCAATGTTACTATATCAAAGTCAGTTGGCGAGCTTCCTAGAACGCCTGACGCCTTTCGCGGCACGTCCGCTCGGTGGCGCTGGCTGCGCTATCAGCCTATAGAGTTCCTGTAGGCTATATCAGCCCGCCCATGAGCGAAACATGGCGGAACCGAACGTTGGATGCCCATTGCCTGCGGTGGAAAGAGTTTCTTCTCTGCGTTTTTAGGGTACACATAAAATTTGCGCCAGAAGAGCGGCGTTCCAAAACGGTCCTTCTCGATTGCACGTACAGGCGTTGCAGCTGGTGGCGCTAGGAACGTTACTATCCGCTCGTACCCGCTCGCGCGCAGGCAACGCAAGAGAACCCTTATCCAACGACGCTCTTCCGTGGAGCTTGTCAACTGATAGATCTAAGAACGTTGGCTGCGCCGGCATGCTGTCCTCCTAACCTCCGGTGTCTTGTTCGTCTCTGATCGGTGCAGGCGACGGCGACGGCGAGCGGCTGTTCGTGCGCGTGGGCGGCAACGCGACGCTGGCGTGTCCGGACCTGCCGCCCGGGGCAGGCCTCCCGGCACCTGCTCTGGTGGAAGGAGGACCGACGCCTCATCGAGGCCACCAGGGACCGGGTCACCGTGGCTCCGGACGCGGGACCCCGGGTCTCCTGCTCCCGGGCAGCAGCGCCCTCGTCTTCCGCTCCCGTGCTCACCCAGGACTCCGGCGAGTACCAGTGCGTCGTCAACAACCGCCAGGGACGCAGGGGACTCGTGCGACTCTTCGTGCAAGGTGAGCAGCCCGTGCGCAACTCGGAAGCGCCCATAGATTCCGACCTCCGATCGCGGACTTTCGTGGGGGGACCCCATTTCGGTGCTTCGCGCTGTCGCCGCTAGACTCGACTGCAATTCGGTCATACTCCTCAAACCGTGTTGTCGCCCTATTTCAGATATCGGTGCTTTACGCCGCTCGGTGGCGACACTCCAACTCTCCAACCACGCGTTGTCGGAATCTCCATTTCTAAGCTTCGTGCCTCCGCCGTTAGGCGGCGGCTGCAGTTCGGTACCCTCCAGCATTTTAACATTGTCCGAATCTCCATTTGACAGCATCGACGTTTCGCCGCGTTCGGCGCGGCAGCATTTTCCCCTTTCGTTGTTCTTTGAGGGCAACTTGCACTGCGATTAGAGCACTACAGCTGGGAACACGTGGAGCGAGAGCTCCCGCTGCCAGCTGCCCCGTGTTCAATCAATACCCAAAGACCCGCGTATAATTCCAACACCGTTAGTGGGTACCCCTACCCGAAGCGGCAAACACGCTGACACTCGACGAGGGTACGCGGAAAAGCGACGAACGCGTGTTTTGACTTTAGCACATCTTATTATCGCTTTTCACCCAATCAGATTGTAGCATCGGCTGATAAGAGCGCCGGGGAACGAATCAAGAAGTATGATCCATAAAACTTTTCCAGCGCTTATCACGCCGGCTGAAAAATGCCGAGTCACCGAGCTGTGGACGCACGCGAAGCGTGTGATGTATACCGCAGAACAGAGCAACAGCGCATGCTCAGAAGGCCTTCCACGGCCAACAGCCCTAGACAGCTTTCAAAGTCTGCGCGTCACGCGACATGACACGTCACGTCCCGGAGGCCTGGACGGGCGCTGATTGGATTCAAGTGCTGCGTCAGCTTTCGCGTGGTACTATGATAGGGAACGAGTCCCTATCATGGCCTCACGCGACTATGATAGCGACTTGTTCCTATCATAGTCGCGTTCCAGACTCCGTTCGGACTATTACTCCGGTGCATAAACCCGTTTTGCCGATGGCTACGCCGATAGTTCACGGATGCCCAAACGGGTGAATAATCGGGGAGCCAGAATAAGCCTTTTCAAAAAGTTCGCGCCATCTAGCCGAGGCCGCCATAGTTTGGCCACATATACTCTGACCGCGCATGTATTGGGACACGAGCGCGCTGTGTCAGCATTCGGCGCGAACTCGGATAGCTCGTATACCGAAAACGAGGGACGGACCAGCGTTCGGCGAAGACTCAGATCTAGCACCACCGTCGTGCCTGGCAAATGGCGACCCCCAATGTTACTGGTCGAACTTTAGAAAAAGCTCAAATTTGCACCGAGGGTATGTTGCGTTCTCCAATGAGCGTTCCGACGCATATATCTTAGAACATTAGAGAGTTTGAGTAGTGTTCCTATACTCCGATACCCTCCATAACAGTACCCATAACGATGTGAAAAAATATATATATATATATAATGTCGAGACCGGTTAGAACGAAGTCAACGCGAATCAGAAATCACTTCTCTATATCCGCTATTTCGTTATAACCGACTTTTGAAGGTGGCGGCGGAGTTGTCGGGTATCGCTATCGCATCGGAATCATCGGAACGATCCACCAAAACTCTCCGACGGCGGTGGTACTGTGGTCGCAGTGCTGACCGGCCCGGTGCGACTAAGCCCCCCCCCCCCTCCTCTCCGTGTCGGCACGACATTGTTCTTCAGCCAATCAGAGGGCGGTCCCTGTGGCTTCGAGTGCCGGCCGGACCGGCTCCCGGTCAGCACGGCTCTCCATCTTTCCACGCCTCCAAACAAAACAAAACACGAAACGAACACTAATATGGTCGCTTCCCCCGAGTGAACAAGCTTTCTCCTTGTGCGCGCTCGAGACGGGCAGACCGGACTTCTTACCTCACGCCCCCCACCCTCCTCCCTCGAAGTCGTGACCAGCCACCTTAGGAAGAACTGCTCGCTTCCTGCGCTACCTGCAGCCGCGGATATAAAAAAGAGAAAAATCAGTTCCACCATACCTTGGCAAAGAGCGAACGCTAAGGGTCTTTCCAGCCAATCAGAGCGGCGGACGGAAGCACGTGACCGCTCTCTGCAAGAGGAGACGACTCCGACGATACGTTGGCACGCAGGGCTCGCTCCGACGCGCTGAATGGCTCGCTTGAAGGCCGTAACCTTCGCCGTTTACCGTGTCACGCTGAAACAGAGAACCGGAGTTCTCTCGAGCCGTTTGTGTTTTGCCCGGTCTGTAACTAGCTTCCAGAACTTTCTATTTGCCGAGTTAGTTTCCTTTTCTCTTTCTTTTCTTTTTTCTTTTAGTAAATGGTTGCGGGAGTCGGCGAGAGGGAGGGACATGGAATCACGGACTGAGTAGGTTTGGCTAGCTTGTTATGTAGTATCCCGTGTGTTGCACATTCTTTTTGTTGTGAGTGTGTTGGTGTTTTCTTGTGGCGCAGTTTTTTTGCCACGTTTCTCCCGCATCCGCGCTTTTGTGTTGCGCATTCCGGTCGCGCGGTACACTGGTCGTATTTCAGACCTTTTCGTTTACGTTCATTCCGTGTAACCCGCCTGCCCATCCTTTCCAATTCTTTTCTTTTCTTTAGTATATATATATATATATATATATATATTAGTGTTTCTTTCATTTTGGCCATTGTGTTGCACTGGAATGTAAGTTGTAACTTCAAAGGAAGACCGAGAACTTCAAGAAACGAAAGTGCGCAGGCGTGCTGGTTTGGAAACATCATAATCTACACCCTGAGACACGGAGGGAATAAAATAACGGACGAGACGAGAAAAAGAAAAGCAGTCATCCAGAGGTGTTCATCAGTAAAATGGTCCAAAGACCGCACCGTCAGTGCGTCTTCAATCACGAATGTTCCTGAAGGTTCATTCACACAGCCGCGCATGAGCTACGTTTTCCACTATCTATACGGAGTGAGGACTAATTGCGTCGAGTCATGACCGCGAATCGCCGGGAACGATATGCAGGCTTCGTACGACGCATGTCAGCCTGTACGAAGCATACGAATCCAGGTGGCGCACATGTAGTGTCCTTTAATTATCCCTGCTAAGAAAAAAAAAAGTAGGTTTGCGCATTGTTCACACGCCGCGCGAAGTAGTTCTTACACGATTTGGTTGTTGTGATTAGAAGCGATGCTTTTGGCGTCTAAAACGTGTACGTCTGGATAAGATAAGGTATATCTAATCTAAAATGCATCTACACATATCCCGAGGGAAAATCAGTAATGCTCCGCGAAGCGGACTATTTTAGCGCGGCTCTTGGGGTGAAAACACGTACAGCTTTCTGCTTCGATAATGCTTCGTCGTATCGCTAGCCTTGAGCATGCACGCGCAGCCAAGACACGACGGAAGGCAAGGAGTATACGTGCTGTAGTTCGGGCATTCGAGAGAGACGCCCTGCCGTTCTTATCGTGTCAGTATTCAGACACAACTGGTTGAATGGGCTATAATTAGATTTGATTACCCTTTCGGGTAAACAAATCTCTGACGCCGTCTTCTTCTTTTTTTTTTTGCTTTTTTAAGGCGTTTATGGCTCCGGGTTCAACGTTGTTTTCTTCCTTTATAGATGATCATTGAGAAATTTTATAGATGATCATGATACTCATGACGGGAGGGACTTTCTGGAATTCGCTCTTTCTCCCCCTTTCGGCACACAAGAGGAAAATTGACACTAATGACGCAGTTGCTTTCGATAAAAACGCCTGTCCCTTTAGTAAAATAAGTTGAATATTATGTCGTATCGGGCAGATTTTCCAGCGTTTCTTTTTTCTAACCTTTACAACCAAGTCAAAAAAAAAAAACTAAAAATTATTATGCCGGGATTTCTTTTTTTTGTTTTTCTCTCCCTACCCGGATTTTGCGCAAACTAAATACAAAAAAAGAAAAGAAGAAACACGAAGAAAGCCCAGTGTCCTCTATGGCTTCTTGTTTTGCCCCCACTTCGCGTAACCACCTCCACCGCCATCAGGTAAACGAGGCCTCCACTCCCAACTTCCCTCGGTCCGGTTCGAGGGAAAGGAGAGGAAGCGCGTGCGATCGTCGGATCTCGATGATTATGGTTTGTAACCCCCGCGTCAGCATCTTTTTTGTATTATTATTATCTATTTATAATTTTACTATTATTTCTATACACCGCGCGCTTTGTTTGAGGCGGCGGCATTCCGTGCGCCCTTGTCTCTCTTGCTTGCTGACACTGCTGCTTTGTGCAACCGTTGCAACTTTCGCATCCTCCTTGCTGTGTGTTGCTGCTTGCTACCGTAGTGGGAGAGCATGAGATGTGATTAAGGGCGGTTGTTCGACATCTCGTGTTACGAACAGAACAAAGGGACGGACCACGAACGCAGCGCAAATGGCTTTTGGGGTTCGTGAGAAATGGAGGAGAGGGAACCGGACAAGGGAGGGGAGGGGGACGGACAAGAAGCGAAAAGTGAAAGCCATTCTTGTAACGTATATTGCATCTCGGGCGGCGCGTGTCGGGGTGCTGAGTTCCGCTTGTTTTCGCCGGGGAAAAGGGCGGGGATCGCTCGAGTTATTTCTTGCGCTCTTCTTTTTTTAGCAAAGTGCAGCTTGTTTATGTTTTGTTTCTTGGGTAGGGGGGATGCTCGCTTTGGTTGTTGGGGTTTCGAAACGCGCTGGCCGAAATTGTCGTTCCTCTAAAGCGGAGACAAATAGAATTCCGAAACAAGACTGGATTTTCGTCTGAAGAGCTTTCATTATATAAATTTAGGCGTTAGTTATATGCGTTTTTTTTTATTTTTATTAATATTATTTTTATTGTTCTTTAACCTATATCGTTCCCTTTTTTTTTCTGGCGGGATATGTGGGTTTACGCAAGTCATGTGGCCTCGATCGTCGGTAGAAAACTCTCCTTTATGCGATTTCGCTCGCTTAGTTTATACCTTTGCTTACCCGTTGTTCCAACGCGCAGTTAAAAGCAAGTAGGACGTGAGATGTTTGGACTGAGTGGTGCCTCATCCACAACCGGCGGTTAAACCGCGTTCGCTCTTCACGCGCATTTGATGACAAGAACGAGGGTACTTGCTTCGCGGATGCGATTCAAACGCCGACGTGAATGCAGCCATAGCCTCCTATATACTGACAAGGCCTGGCAGATCGCCACGAGAAGCGACCACCGAAATGGAAAAGGTGGAGCGGCAGACAACGGATGAGAGGAGAGCCACGTGACTGGCGCCCCGCCGCGGCGAGACGCCGAAACACACTTCTCCCGAGCGAACAATAGACCGATGTCACCAAGCGAACTGCGCAGGCGCGCGCATTCCGGAAGTGGTGCCGCCGCCATGCTATTTGTAGTCATCCCTTTCCGGATTCCCGGCTTCATAGGGCTGCGCGGACATCGTAGATTATCGTTTGGAACGCCCCGGTATCAGCTTGGATTCTCCTGCATGTTTGTACTTCATAAGATTGTATTCTTTGTGATGCCTTAGTTTTTCAGCAAGCGCTTAAAAGCAGTTCCAGCCGTCTTATCGCTTTAGAATCTCTTTGTCGTCTGCTTCGACGTCGTCTGCTTCTTCGTCTTCGTGAACGCGTAAGCGTGAGCACACTGCCGTTCACGCAGTGGTCCTGCTGCGGCCGCAGGAAAAAAACAACGCCAAAACTCGAGCTTTTCGGTTACTCGGACGTCTCAATTAACTTGAAAACTGAACATCTGATCGAATTGCAAAGAACAAAAAAATTCGAAGGACCATCGGCTTCGTGTAGCACCGCGGAACAGCATCAAATGTGTTGGTGAAACACTGAGCTTGGTAGAGCTCAGTCTTGTGCATAACATTTAATCAACAATGAAGTAAGAGGAGCTAAATAGACTCTCGTTGAGTGATAGTTTTTCTGAAAGTTGTGTCATTCTGGCTCACAACCTGAGCGACAGTGTACAGATGAACTGCGGGGATAAGCCTGCACACAGAGACGAAATGATCTACAGAAAGGCCATGCCTGACGCGCCGTAGACCTATTGCTATATTACCCAAGCATCAAGGATAATGCAGGGAATGGTGTTCCACGCGCCGCACGTGCTGGCCTCAGCAGTAGTAACTTTTCTAAAGCGAAAACCTAAAACAAATTGTATCTTGCACGCGCGTTCGTCAACGCTTTATTTTGGTTATTTACTTTGAATATTTTATACGGGGAAGGCGTGCGCGTGTGGCGCGTGGAACACCAATCCCTGCATTCTCCTTGATGCTTGGGTAATATAGCGAATGGTCTATTGTCATCTGTCAAGAAGAAGCAACCATGTAAGATACCTGAAAACTAGGGGTGGAGATGACTTTTCGTGTACAGTTAATTTCAATTCAGTTTTATTTTGTTTGAGCAAGCTCCGAACGCTAGGAGTCGCCCGACGGTGGAAGCTTTTTTCTGCGGTCTCGATTGGTGTTAATGCAGAATGGATCAGTAACGCCAGCCTAATAAACCACCACAAAATACGTAAGGTTCGCTTGTTACATTTTTGGCGGTACGTTTTGCACTTCAAAATTAAATTATGTGGCGTTTTCACGTTTTCTATACAAAACAAAAAATTAAGACTGCTTCCGAAAAAAGTTGTTTTATTTCAAGTGATGCATATCGGGAATCGCTGCTCTTTTTTTTAGTGATTGTCCTGATCTTTCGAAACACAGTTGTGCTTGAAACATGTCGTCGCATCGACAGTTATAACCACCAAAATACATCGAGCAAAAAGTTTATTAAAAAAGGCCTCAGCAAAGCAGTGGAGATAGACCAACGGATAGACCGCCACTGAGCGATTGCTCCAAGAGATTCCAACGTAAGGAACACTTCGGCACGCTCTGTGCCTCGTGCCCTGTAACCTTACAATTTTAGCTGACGTGGAATAGATGGATATAAATTATGAAGCAAATCGCGAAACAAATCGAAAAACGCTATTTTTCCTGCCGCTCTGTCCGGCTCTCTTTACCTTTCTTTGCCATGCTGCTTTCTTCCGGGAAGCCATAAAATCCGAGGCATTTTTGCCTGGTGCAGTTAATTTAGCACCGTAGCATACAACAGGTGAAGCCACCCATTGAAAACCATGAGTAAACACCCGGCTAAAAGTCTCGTGCTAACCCGAACATTTTCGAACGCCGGGCGTACAATGCGCATTGACGCGGCCGGAAAACTGGGGAGAACTACAGGTACCAGAATGCACCGCGGCAGCGGTGGCGTCGCGCAACTCCTTGTGAGATCGGTCTATTGAGTGTGTGTTCGGGTCCTCGCCGCTGCAAAGCTGATCGCTGACGTCCAGGTTCCCTAAGAAATGGCTCTTTGATGCTCTGTGCTGCCAGATCCTCGCGCTCCAAATCTGCGACCGGGCAGTCTACGGCTCCATCGTCGAACTGTCAGGCTTTGTGACTATAGAGGAGTCTATGATGCAGCGTAAGGTCGGTCTGCCATAGTGAGGAGACACCGGTTCGCGCTGTTGAGGGCATATGTAGCCAGTGTAACGTAGGACTGCTAACCTATGCTCGTACGCCAAAAGCGCCAAAAGCATCGATTCTGCCTCCAACAACCAAATATCGTAAGAACTACTTAACGCGGCGAATGAACAATACGCAAAACGTCCTCTTTTCTGGAGGTGAAAAGGAGTATAGGGCACCTAACCTGCATCCTGCAACAGTGATAACATGTTTGCACGCTGGTACGATCATCAGCCAGATAAACTTACCCTCGCTATATCCATTTTTGTTTTAGCAACTTCCATTTTTTTGTTTAAATCCCTAAGGTCGTGTTTATTCGTTATGTGAATGCCTTCGCTATATATGTTATATCAATATCTTCCGTGTATCCGTTTATTCGTTATATCGATATCTTTCTAAATATCCGCCTTAGAGAGTTTCTGTCCGTGTGTAAGGGCGGCACCGTATTGGCGACTTCTGGGAACAAGATGGCACCACCTAGTGGCTGGAACGGAAGGTTCGCTGGCCAACTTCATCGGACGGATGATGTGCTCCAAGAACACCTGGCGGCCCAAACACGAAGCCGTCTAAGAAACTTCCAAAACACGCGATGAAAATTGACAAGTAAACCCAAGACACAGAAATAATATAAAATAAAAGAATGGACAGAACAAGTTTTAGTTAAAAAATTCGTTGTAATTTTCTTTTTCTTATTTCTCAGTTTCAGATTTGCTAAAAACGTCATTCACCATATATATATATATATATATATATATTTTTTTGTAATGGATGTTTGGGCGAGTGAAATATTCATAATGTAGGAAATAGCGCGAAAGTAAACTCACTTACACTGAAAATACAGGCACACCAGCGCGACGTGAGTGACCTTTTTTCTGGTGTGCGTGTGTTTTCAGTGTGAGTATTTACTTTTGCTATTTCCTACATTACGTCATTCACTAACTCGCCTGCGTTGTTTTTTTCTTTTTTGTTTCTTTTGGTGAAAATTGACTTTTATTTTGCCAACAACTGCAAATTGTGCCGGATTAACGGACACTGCGCGCCACCACACAGTCAGATCGAATCTTCTCAATTTCCTCTCGCAGCACCTAATAATTGGCCATATACTATATATTACATGAGAAAGAACGTCCCGAAAAAACCCTTTCCCGGCTCGAGGCCGTAAACGGATATATATATTTCGCAGCTGCTCCGAGCGCGAAATCTCATCGTGCGCTCCACTGAATCCGAGGATGAAGCTCCACGCTGCCACTCTCCCTCACTGGCACTCTCTTCATCACCTCACGCCCTTGCACAATCGATTCCTACCACTCTCTCTCTCCCCCGCCTTTCCCTCTCGCCCTCTCTCGGCGAGAGCTCAGCTGTGATTGGACGCCCGCTTCGGGTTTGACCCGGGAGTTCGATCTCTCAGCCTCGGAGTCTGAGTTTGCGGCGGTGGCTCCGAAGTGTGGTGTTCGGCGGTCCACTCACGTTTCGGTGCTTACGTCATCGGAGTAAATCAGGTTTCGCAGACAATGAAGAGCCGAAGGCTCGCGCTATCGTTGCGGCTCGAATCGGGGAACAGTAATTAGCAATAAATAAGAAAAAGTAGGCGTGTTCGCGTACAGTGCCGGACCTTGCGTGATTTCGTTACGTGTTTATTTTGTTCGTTTGTTTCTAGGCTCCCTGAATATATTTCACGTGTTGTTCGGTTTTTTATTGTCCAGTACTGCTGCCGACCAAGAACACCCAATGGCGAAAGTAGAAGACTATTTTCAGAATCGCCCAGAAAGAAATTATACGCATTAAAAATCCTAAACTCTAATGTAAAAAACTAAAAACACCTGTGCAATTGATTTAGCATTACTGCGTTTTGTCGGTTACATAACAATGTGTTGTATTCGCGCCGATTGCATTGCCAAAATACTAGAAAAAAACATGCGGGTGTGGACAGCGAGCAAGTACACGAACGAGTACAATAACAAGGACAAGCACGGGTCAAAGGACACGAACCTTTTTCTTTTTTATCTTCAGTCCAGTGCATTTTTTTTCCTCAAGAATTCGGTGAACCTCGACTTCACCTGGCGCCCGCATCGACTCACGTGCATCACGTCGTGACAAAAAAAACAGCTCCAACTTCGTATAAAAAAATAAAGAGAGAGAGAGGAGAGCGAGAGGCGTAAGGGGGGAAGAACTTAGGGTCGAGAAGGGGGGGAGCGGATGGGGGGGGGGGGGGGCACGTGTGCGAGGGGTCACGTACAAAGAAGATTATTTTAGCCCTCTTCACTTCCTCCCCTTTCCACGTCATTATTTACTCCTACTTTGTATTTACAACATCCCGGAATCTACCCAACTCGCGCTTTTGGGAAAGAAAAGAAAAAAACGAAGAGTAAAAAAAAAAATGAGTCCCACACAGACAAAACATCAACAAACCCAAGAAAGGTTCGATCGTATCTTGCACAGCCATCACTCCCCGCCGAGTTGCCTCCGACTTCAGACTTCAGCAGTGTTCGGAGTGTACTTTATTTATTATCATGATTACTTCTTTTTGAATCCTAGCTTTGGCTTACATCCTACGGTAGCGAAGCCCCTCTTCAAGCTTTGTGCCTACGCACTCCCCCAACCCCCGCTGATCTGTTTGTTTATTTTTTTGTTTGTCATCATCGTCCTCGTTACTCGCTCGTGCGGATGTTTGAAGAGTACTTCGCAGTAGCGGGGCTCCCGGAACGCAGGAGAAGTTTGAAGGGTGAGGAAGTTTGTAGAAACCGGGGAGGTGGGGGTGCTTGTTTGCCCAACCAATTTTCTTGTCCCCTCAAAAACCGTCTTTCAAACCCTACCGCCGTCCCCCCCAATCTTCCTTTCATTTACTCTAAGCCGATTTCTTTATGCATTCGTTGTCAATAAAAACAGTAAAAAAAAAAAAAAAAAGAAAAAAAACCTCCCGCTTGTATGAATAAGGAGTTAGCCACGCACAGTCACGCTTCGCTAAGGTAACCCGCGCTCGAGTTCAGAACCCGCGTGCTGCTGGCTCACATTCAAGTTCAAGTTTATTTCTCTCAAAGGCATTCGCAGTAGTGTTATCTTTCCTTCGTGAATGTCACATTGTCATAATGGGGCGGTATTCGACTGCACGCCATTATTTGGGGTCCGCCGTTCACTGCACACGCTCACAGCGAGCTCATATGTACGAAATAATGCCAAGAACCTGCATCCTTTTTTCTTTCTTTTTTTTTTTTTGGCGCGAAACGCACGTTACAGAAGTGGCGTGGAAGTCTCGCGCTTCAACACGAACTCGGCAGCTCCCCCTCCCCACACTCGGCCATGGGCCCGTAGCTTTCGACGTTTGCCTATTGGCCCCGAGCGGGACCGATTGGAGCGCTGCGATCGCTCGACCGTGACGTAGGATGGAGGATCACGTGATAAGGCCAGCTATTCCGCCTTGCTTTGGTCGGGGCCTTCGGAAGCCCTTCAATCGGTACTTTCGCATTTTTTCTGTGTTTGAAGCTTGATCAGTACAGGCGTGGATCGGCTTCGGCAGCTGTCGAGCTCAGGGAGCAATGGTAAAGTACTGTTCGGGGCCGCAATGCCGCAGTTACGCGACCGACCCAAATATCAGCTACCACATCTACCCCAAGGAGAAGCATTCCAATATGATTCATAAAATGTGAACAGTCTCACCCTGCGTGGCAGTACCTTTCTCATACAGCTTCAATATTATTTGAACAATGGGGTTAAAAATGTATGTACAAGTTGGCGTCACGCAATGCAAGTAGAGCTGAGTGCTAATAGACTTGAAACAGTAATTTACAGAGGGTAACAAGCCATAAAATTTCACTGACTATTTTAATGCAAACATCACTCACAGCTTAGTGGTATTTAAGCAACCAGCAGCTGCATAAATGTGAGAATGTTACGTGGCTTTATTTATTTTACTTTAAAGATTGCTGATGCAAGTAGCTGCACTCGTATTAGCAAGTAATATTTTTATTTTTGTAACCTATCTGCTTATCTTGTAGGAGCCCAAATAAAACAATTCTACAACTCTAATACACCTAGCTACAGGAATATTTGCATAATCTTTCTTTACAAAAAGAAAAACAGCGATGCTGTACACGAACTGTCATTGGCCTTTGAATGGTCTGATATTAGTTTATGAAATTAAATGTTATCAACAAGCTTTAATATTCGTCGCTCGAAAATTCCGACATCGCAGAAAAGTTACAAAACCTGTGCTTCAAAAACGTAAAAAATAAGAAAAAATGTAGTTGCATCGTATTGATTTTGCGACTCGCGACTTGGGAAGCGAGCATGTTACCACTGAGCCACGAGAATTTGTTTTCTTTATTCCTGAGCTACGATAACAACGGGAGACGACCGATTATATTTGGAAAAAGGCGCTTCACTTCACCGTTCATCGCAAATCGCAATCTCTAAAGGCCGGTTGAGACACTTGCGTTCATGAGTGCGTTTAACTGCGTTGTGTTGAGAACCGAAAGCGAGACACCGGCACATCTGTGCTTCGTATGAAGCGTGGAATCCAATTCAAGGAATCATGTTTGCACGCGATATAAGCAGCAGGGATGTCCTGGTTTCTCGCAGCCGAAACGCAGTCAAACGCAGTCAAACGCTATCAAACGCAACTGTCTGAGTGCTCCAGTTGTTTCGCTCCCGGCTCTGGCCGCGAGCTCGATCGATTTCACAGCACGCTGGCCGGTGGGTACATACAACCTAACCAAGTAATGATACACGGCATGTTCCTTCACCCATGCTTTGCAGGAGCTCGATGTGTCACCGACGTTTCTTCCATCCAGCTCGTGCGGGTACGAAGTGAGTGCCGACGTTTGGAGTACGAATCCAATGAACGTGTAGCAATCCTTATCCAGCTTCTTGATTCTACAGAACACGTGTCCCGCTTCAAGAACACTTTCGCCCTCAAGCAACAGGCGGGACATTTAGTGGGCCTTGTCCACGAACGCATTGATGCTGCTTACAGACAGCACAACTGAAAAGGGGTACACAGTTGTAACGAAGTGCCCGGTCGAATAGAAGTTAAAAAAAAAATTCGCCTACCTTCAACGGTAGGTCGCACTTCGTAAGCATTCATTGCGATACGCGAGACAGCCGCCGAAAACGACAAGTTGACCCGTACCCTCCGCCGCGCCAGTCCACGCCGCCGCGCTTCCGTGCAGCGACCGTTTCCCTGCTCGCCTGCAACCGGCTAACCGGCTCCCCGGAAGCATTCGTACGGTAGCCGATTTAGGAACTCGACTGGGTCGAGTAGTGAAACGAAACATTGGGTTAAAAGAAGCCTTAAACACCCGTAGTATTAAAAAAGTGAAGACCGAGACACTCCATTCTTGACGCAGAGTGCAGGAAACGGTCACGTGATCCCTCATCCTACGTCACGACGATAGGCCCGTCAGGTGGCGCCACGCCATGTTCTCGGGGCTAATACGCGTCAAACGTATACCTGTCTAACAGCAATACTAAAGAAAGCGCAACGCGGTATAACGCAGAACCTATATATTAGCCTCATTAAGCAAATGCATGCGAATTCGTGAGGTTAGCCAAACGGTCGCTGCAGCGGACGGTCCGATAGGTATATATAAGTGCAACCTTCCGTCCGAATTTATCAGTGTACCCATATTGCGTGCAGACCGAGACACAGCACTGTTGGCATCTTCTGTGATACTCTGGAGCACGTGAACTGTCCTTAAAACAACAGATGAAGCGCCTAAAGCTCGGTTGGCGCGCAGCGAGGTTGCGACCTGCTTCCCTTCACCATGTCACGCAGCTGCTGACCGCCTCGCTGTTGCCATGGTTACCATGCCGAGACACACTGTTGCCGGGCTTTCAGCAAGGGGTCTATCATAGCGTTTTAAAATACCAAACAACCGTCTCAGTACCTTTTTCCGCCGTATATACTTTTCGGCATCCTGATATATATATAAAGGGTGTTTCAGAGAGCTTAGGCCAAATCGCTCTTGCGAAAACTACTCATCGCAACGAAAAAATCAGCAGAACCCATCCTTTGGGAATGATTATCTACGTTAATGCGAATAGCATCAAACGGCGCGGAGTTATGCGCGTTCGTCAGGTGGCCGGCACACTCTAGATACGCCAGCCCACTCTTGAGGCGATTCTAAATTTGTTGACACTTTCACAGCCCTGCGCACGATCTCCGAAGCCCAGCACGTGCGTTTGTGTGCCACTTAGGAAGGCGAGCAAAGCACGCGCCATACGCACAAACACTCAAAATGGTACCGACCAGACTTTCTGGCGTCTCAGCTAGTCTCAACCAACGGTACTCTAAACGGTTGTTTATATCTTTACCCATAGGGACGCGCTTACAGCGCTGCCACAGCTACCGGTGCGCGGCGTTCCATGCACGAGGGCTCATTCCGCTCTCGTGAGGCTAAGCACGGCCGCTACATCACCCTCTCCCGAGCGCGGGAGAGGGTGAGCGCGGGAGAGGGTGAGGGAGATGGAACGCGCGCGCACCGGTAGCTGTGACAGCGCTGTAAAGCGCGTC